>JAVLVB010000002.1:11633450-11763747 GCA_032876305.1 Orestias chungarensis
CAGATCCGTAGTTTTTTTCTTTCTTCCTATTATTGTGTTGTTCTTTTCCCAAATCTTAAGTCAGGAGAGGAAGAGGTGAAGGAGGTCAGTGACCTTTTCTAGGAGCAGGTTGATCATCTCAATAAGGGATTACACTGTTAGTAGCCTGCAGCTTACTTACTCTTTCTGCTGCAAGTCAAATACGGAGGCTTTAATTAATTCCAGCCTCTGCTGACTGCTGTTGTAATAACCACACTGTACTGCTTGTCTATCAGGAAGGGGTTTAATGTGTTTGAAAAGCAAGCCTTACTAATTTAAATGAGCCAACAATTGAACACTTCTGCACTGAAATTGATATCTAGCAGGGTGTTGTGATTGCTGCATAAGAGGACAACAGTCTAGGTGATGGCTGCAGAAGGTCAACAAAGAACCAGCCCTTATCGTATGACACAATATTGCATTCTTGCCTGCAAATGAACCTTCAAGCTATCGTCACCGATGTAAAGAATGAAGTGGTCAGTGAGTGGTGTAAAGTTTTTGTTGCCCCCCCCCCCCATGTAAGCAGTGACTAATTTCATAGCCTCGTTGTTAAGGCTTGTCAGAATTGTTGCTCGAATTTATGTTTTTTGGCTTTGACTAATGGATAAATATCTTTTTTTGTTTGTTGTTGTTTTATCCTTCCTAACTGGATGCCCAGCAGCAGCTGGGCTCATTAGAGCTGAGATCTCTGCACCCCCACAATCAGAAAGGGCACAGGCTTCAGGGCACACTGGGAAGTCCCAGTAGATCCGTCTGGATCCGATCCGTGCTCAGTGATTTAACATTTATGCAGATTTGTGTTTTCGTTTGTGCTCCACGCGATAGGCGAATTAGCATAAAAACATCAGGCCGCCATAAAAACGGCTGAACTAATATGGCTTTTTTTTCCTCAAATGGAGCTGCCGGAGTGGGAGAAGTGGCTCATAAATTTAGCCGGCGCTCTTATCTCGCGAACGTACGTCTTGACTTTCGGTCCCGCTGCAGATAAGTGGATCATTAAGGCTGAAGCAAAGGAAGGGTGTGTTTGCTGTCCTTGAGGCTGTTTGTTCCATGCTGGGACCATCAGATGGAGGTTAGAAAAGTTCCAGAGACAACGCAGGATAATCCACATTTTTTTTAAGTACCTGCATGTACTTTGATGCACATTTTATCATATTAAACAGAGATCTGAACAAGGTTAGGAGTGTGCAATTTAAATCGCTCAATGTCCGTTTTCATTCAAATAGGACTTCCCACTTCAACATCCATCCTAAAATGAAATATAAACGTCCTGTATTACACAAATTTCAAGTCGAAAAACAGGGACGTTAACTTAAAACAGAAACCAGCAATTCCTGTCCAGAATAAACCTTCACAAAAAGTATCACTTTTTGTATCACTCGAACTACATCCCAGCCCATGGGGTTAGTTAAACAAGTTTGCTTGTTACTGAAATCCCTTTGCATCCTTTGTAGAGTCTGCGTTCTGTTGCTCCCTAACCCCGGCTACCCGTATGAAGGTAAAAAAAAAAAAAAAAAAAGTTCCTAGAAATCTGTTTGTGCTGCTGTTGAAACCGGTTTTTTTACAATACCTGGAAGTGTTAAGTTTGTTCCAGCGTGAGCTGGGTTTCAGGTCGAGCTTATGATACGAGCAAAGTCTTAGCCTTTTCTCATATCTGTTATTCCTGCCGCCAGCATGCACCTTGCATTCGCAGTCACAAAACATATTGTACCGTACATGCACCGATAAAGAGTTAAAACGTCGAGGAGCTGTTGCCATAACGAACCGCGTTTCAGTCATGCCAAACCTGCTGGACCACATCATCTTTACTCTTTGTGTGTGTAAATACTCTTTCAGTTACCAGGAAAGCGAGGGGGGCTGTTTTTCCAGCTTCTAAAGAAACTATTACCAAGAACGCAAATGGTCTCATTAGCTTTTTTTTTTTTTGGTGGGGGGGTGGTTCAATCCCACTAAACTCAAGTTAATACAAAACTGAAATACATAAATGTGCCGTAAATCATTCAGGATATATTGTGCACTCCTCTGGCTGTTCTCTTAACCTTTTGGAAACGAGAAACAGGTTCTCGGAAACAAGAATGCTGTAAACTCTGCTGTGTCGGTCACTCCTCCTGAGAATGCTTTGACTATTCATGAGTGAGAAACTTTATGTACGCATGATCCGTACAAAGGTGTTCTATTTAACTGTACGTCTGCCTCCGGATCACACCTCTCCCGGCTCACAGTTGCCCTCAGCATGCCATTCGATACATCCTCTTCTCACCTCCTGAAATCGAGAGACCAGAGAAGGACGCAGCTCATGAATAATTCCTCCCAAATGTGAACGTAGGTGTTAGTCTTCTGGGTCGCGCCTTTTGTTTGCCTTCTCCTTTTACGGCGTAGAATAAATAACATAGTTGCCATCATTTAAAGTGCTTGTTGGTGATGCAGAAAATAAATATTTACCATAACATTTTTTTTATGTTAACTTAAAGAGCATTTCAAGTACAATTGACTTTGTATTTGGTAAGTGCCTGGCATCCGCATGGACACACATGCAGGTGCACTTGCATGTTGCATCGAATACACATGGGTTGTAGGTTGCGCATGCTGTTGCTTGGATATCAATTTCTCATGTGTACTATGCTGGCCCTCAACAGAGATGATGCGTTTCAGGATGAAACTTAACGCTAACGAGCAGAAGGCAAGTGCGGACAAAAAAAATAAAGAATATGTTTGCTCCATTAAAAAACCTTTTTTTAATGAAGCAAAATTAACGGCTGCTTGATGTCAGAAACTCAAAAGATCGAAATTTGAGACTAATTCAAACAAAACAGGGAAGGGCAAACCCCAAACAATAATTGAATGAAAGACAAAGGAACTCAGAAAGCACATGAGGTCCTTTGAAAAAGAATTCGCTTCCTGAGGGATTTCTACTGTTTTTGCTTTTTTTTTTTGTCCCGCTCAAACATTTTTATATCAAACAATTAAATAAAAAAGTATGTTTTCAAAATAGCTGGTTTATTTCGGGCAAAAAATAAAAATCAATGCAAATAATCTGCCTCTGTGTGGATAAAGGGAGACGTCTTGTTAAAGCACAATATAGAGCTGATAATCAAAGTTTTATTGGTTTGATTTCACTAACCACAGTCAGGTCAGATAACTGTCAGACCTGACAACATAAACTTACAACATAAACTAGGCTGAAAGACCCCAAAAAAAAAAAAAACTCAAGATCTAATCTAAGGAAATTCAAGAGCAGAGTCAAAATCAATCATCAATCTGTATGAAAAGGATGAAAGAGCTCTTTCTAAGGCTACTTAAGACCAACGGAGAAAGGATGGAACCTTCTAAAGAGTTGCTGGCCCACCAAGATTTCTCCAAGAACCCATTATTGACTCTTCCACGAGTTCAAAAAACAAGCCACAACAACATCTTAAGCGCTTCAGGCTTTACTTACATCAGTTAGGTTTTCATTGTTCTTAAAACGATTTTAAAAAATTACAAAAATCACATCAAATTTTGCAGATCTTAATAATCTCTTAAACGTTTTGGTTAAAATATCCCGTGGATGAAAATGTAACTTTTTGGAAGATGTTCCCTCAGTAACAAACAATATAAAGGTTGAATAAAATTGCCATATAGATAGATAGATAGATAGATAGATAGATAGATAGATAGATAGATAGATAGATAGATAGATAGATAGATAATGCTTTAAGTGGTAAAAATGTTCCATACTCCCCTTAACGTCTGACATGTGAGAGAAACATAGATGATATTTTTAGATTGATCTACCCACCAATCCATAGATCAGTAATTTTGTTGTACAGAAAAACATTTTAAAAAAGAAAGATAAATCTGGTTTTAAATCAAAATAGAAAAATGAAGACGTAAAATCAAATAGTTTAAAAAAATGTGATAGGGATATCTGTTGTTCAGTATTGAGTCTAGCCACAGGAAATCCTTGACACTTAAGCAATATTATCTTTAATTTTATCTGAATTATTGTATTTTAATGGTGCCGCGGTGGCACCGTGGTCTGAAACACAGACTGATGTAAGCGGCTCAGTAAATGAAAGTACTATTACTGTGTACGGCAAGATTTGTGGGCTAAAACAATGGCCTTTTTTGGGGCAATTATTTATATATTTATTTATTTTGTACACATATGCTTCTAGCTGAAAACTGGAGTGAAGTAAAAGTAATTTAAATAAGTTCCAGTACTCTGAGGGTTAAAATGTAGGACTTGTTCTGCATACTGGGAGTCAATATCGGTCAATTAAAGCAATTGTAGAATAGGCTAGGCCAAAATGACTGTGACTTAACCAGCAACACTTGAAAGACCACACAACTGTGATGTATAAATTGTGCACCATCATTAGATTTAAGGGAAAAAAGCTTTGTTGTAAAGGGCAGCAGCTTATGTCCCACAGTCTGGGCAACTGGTTATGTAAGAAGGCTATATGTAGCAGGAGGCTAATCCTGTGCCTTGATCTTAATGCCAATTATCAGATCACGATGACGTACCTCAAATTAAGGAGCGGTAAGCATGAGCTAGATATCGTTATATGTTGTAAGGTTCCTAAAAAAAGTGTCAGGTTCGGAAAAACTTCATCTCCAGAACGAATCCCTAAATAGAAAAGTTTCAAATGTCTGTTGGGAAACACTAGGCCTATTACACAAGGGGAACTTAAGCTAGCATTTTGGCCTACGCTATGTGACAGCACATGCCTAGGCAGCCACACCTCTTGAGTTGTATTGCAGCACCATTATTAATGTAGAATGTACCTGGAGGCACACATAGTGCAGGGAGTTGAAGCCACAGAGTTACCTGGCATTGATTCGAATCAGTTGCGGAGAGTCGGTTGCAACATGTTGAAAATCGCCCGTTTCACATCATTTCATCCTACAAGCTGTTTACATTCCTGTGGTGGAAAAAAGTGTTTACTTGTTTTATTTACTACGATGTTAAAAATCAGAGTCCTTTCCTGGAAAATCTTGTTCTAAGAACGGCCTACTGAGAGCCGTGGAGAATTTTATGTAGCAGTAAAAAACAAAAAACAAAAACTTGTGACTTTTTTGCACTATATTGCAAAAGTATTTGTACCTTTAAGACTCTTAAACATTACTTGTTCTGAAGTTGTAAAGGCTTTCAAAAATGACCCATTATTAAAGTCTTGCATGCATTGGTGGTCAGATTACCCAATCCATCCATCACCCCAAAAACAGTTTGAAACGTCAAACCTCCACCTAAAGACCGCACAGGTCGGAAATCTGGCGATGTTTAAAGCAGGTTTCGAACATCTCGTAAAAGAATTGTTACACCCATCATCCTAATGGAGCCTGACCAAAAAGACCTACCTAGACATGGGCGTTCACGTAAACGGACTGGCTGGGCAAGTATAGAGACACTCTTTAGAGAAAGCCATGAAAGGTCCTGAGATTACTAAACTTTTTTTTTGCTAACATAAAGAAAAACAAAACACAAAAACGGCTTGTGTTGCTAAAAACTAAAACAGCAAATATGGTGATGGAAGCGTCATGCTGTGGACATGGTTTAACAAGCGGGAACAGGGGGAAAAAATGATGGTGACGAGAAGATGAAAGTAATTACAATGTTATTGTGTGAAAAAAAAGAAATAAATCTGCTAAAACGTCAGGTGGAGGATTCACCTTCCAGCAGAGCAAAAAGTGTAAACATTTACCTAGAGCTACAAGTTAATGGCTTAGATCAAATCATATGACTGTCAGAATGTCAAAGTCAAGGCCAAAACTAAAACAATTAATTGTTCCAAAACACAAAACCTGACATTCACCTATTTTGACTGAGCTCGTAGTATTTTGCTAAGAATGGGAAATAAATGTCTCCCGATGAGTAAAGCTTCCACAAGTCCTTTAACGGCACCTGTAGTAAAACAATACTGACTCCAGGGGTCGAAATACAAACATATAGCACTTTTAAAAAAAAAATGTATTTACTTCAAATATCTAAAAATGCGTATAAAAACATGTTCCATTTTAAATGTATATACTCATTTTTGCTGATTAAATGTCTGGGAGTTTGTATGCTCTAGGTGTCATATAAAATGTGTCCTATAAAATAATAAAGTTAAGTCAAAAAAAAAAGCGAAAAAAAAAACTATAAACTTGAGTTTACCAGAACTTTATGTCTGAAGTAGATAGCTTATTAAATCCTCCAGTGTATATTTTGGAAAATCTAAGCGTAAACCTATGTTTAAATGTGGTACCTTTAAGTTTCCTGCATGATCACCGGTTGTGTTTTCAAGTGTGCATTTTAAAAGGCGCGCAAGGAAAGGAAGTATTTTCTTCCAGGTTCTGTCATGCAGGTTGAACAGTGGAAACAAACAACGTGATTTCTTTCAGAGCCAACCCAAAGAACAATGAGTTACACACAAATGAGTGTTTTTTATTCTCAAGAAGAACTATCGCTGACTTTAATCACAAGTACTGAAATAAGCAAAAACCATCATTTAAACATTTGTTGGGCTGTCCTGTGAGGCACGTGTAAATAAGAAGAGGATGTAAGGAAATTACGGGGGGGGGAATTCCCAAGAGTGGCGGTTCAACTTTTTTGCATAAGAAATCAATAGCAGTTAAAGAAAAGTTCATTTGCATTTGTTCATGCATCTGTTGCAGTTTTTCGGCAACATGAGGGTTTGTCTTTCCAAAATTTTTGGTGCTATTCTACTGCCTTTTAGTTATCAGTCATCTTAAAAAAAAAAAAAAAGATGGCTGGAAAACAGAGATTAGTAACAAAGATCTGCCCATTGCTAGGGAAATGTGGAAAGTCTAGACTGTTGCGGGCGACGGCAAGCCAGCCTCCTGCTGTTATGGAGCTTTAATTCAGATTATGCAATCAGATACACTGCATGTACCAGCTGGTAGAGGTAGTCACAGACTAAGAGAATGTGTGTGTGTGTGTGTGTGTGAGGTTTAAATCCTTCGTCAAAAAGAAAAAAACTCTTGTTTGATAGACATTTTTTCGTTCTGTTTTGATTTTCCTTATTTGCTTGTTGTCCTCTGTGCCCTTTGTAAGTCGAGTTGAATGTTAACTGCTCTTAATAGCTGCACAAATGTTTTTTCTGAGTAAATGTTTGACATGGTTCCGCTCTGTAGTAAAGCATCAAATATTTGATGTTTTTTTTCCGTCTTTTTCTTCTTTTTAAATAAGTTTTCACCTGTGCCATACACTTCTAGTGTTTTTATTTTATTTGGTTGTTTTATATTTTTACCACAAGCCGGTGTTTGCTGTGAGGCAGAATATGCCGGCAGCCAACGCCTCTGCCCCAAACAGCACTTTTGTTTTTCATGCCATCGACAATGTTACGGGTCAAGCGTCTGGATCAGCCAGAGGGCCATTCTCACCTGGTTTTGTTTTGTTTTTTTTAAATTCCATCCCACAGCAGAGGCTTTGTGGTGCCATGATGAAGAAAGTTGGCGGAGTTGTTCTGCTGTGGCTGTTTACGTTTTCCATCCGGTTTGCAGCAGGAAAGGGTAAGTTTGCCCTTGGTTTTGCACTTAGTTTAGCCTCAGCTTCTAATAATTAGATATGTCCTATAGTTCTATTTTTTTTTTTACCAGTGTTTCTGATTCCAAATTTGTTTTTCTTAGTTTTAGAGGCTGTATTCACAACAATAAAGTGAAATGATCATCTGTGGAGATGCCCCCCCCCCCCAAAAGGCCTGTTAATGAAATACATTTTTCCAGCATGCAGTGCGTTTGAGCTCAGTTACTCCTACACTATTTCATGTGGGAGGAAATATTTATCCTAATGTACCAGCTCATTAGTTAAATCTGATTGGCACTCCTATATCTGCATGTAAGACCATTTTTAAAAAGACAAAAAGAGAACAGCTGTCCATACTGTATTTTTGTGCTTTATCCAGTTAAATTTATTTATGCTACGCCATTTCACAGCAGACCATAGTAATCCCAACATGTTTTTAAAAAACCCAACCCAGCCCGCCCTCATGCACAGACTCAGATCAAGCTTAATACTTTCATATTCTTGAAATGATGAGTGAGCTTGTGTCAGTAGCGGATGGTTGACTGAATTATGGCAATAATAGATGGATCCTGAGTGGAAAAACTGGAAAGCAACAACTACCGTTTAACAGGCCGCGTCGTAGAGGGCAGAGCAGACACAAGAAAAACGCAGTTCCGTTTAACGTATTATAAATGATTGGTAATCAAATATTAGTTTACTTCTTATGCAGTCTGAAAAAGGCTAGTAAAAACTGAAGTCCTTCTGCAGAAAGTTATTAACGTAAAGATGTAAAGAGCAAAACACGACTAAACAGACGAATACACCAAGAAAACACACTTGCCTTCGCAACTTTCCCAGTGTTTTTATAACGGACTAAATGGGAATGAGACAGGGGCGGATTAAATATATGATGATTCATATATATATGATTCATTTATCTGTCATATTGTTCATTTCCCTATTTTTGTGTTCTCAAATGCACAGGGCACAATTTAGGTGTTTGTCTTTGGCTAGACTTAAGCCAAACCTTTAAAAGTGTCAGCTGTCAGGACATCTGAGACATGCCTGTAGGTTAACTGGGTATCAAAGCAAGAGTCTGCCTCCAAAACTATCTAATAACAGATTTTAACAATTTTTTTACCTACCACAAATTAATCTATTTTTTTGTTTGTTGTTTTTTGTTTTTTCTGTCTTTAGTTCACACCCCACCGGGGAAACCAATACTCACCAGTTGTCGCTCTCCAGAAAAAGAGACCTTCACCTGCTGGTGGGAGCCAGGCTCCGATGGCGGGCTTCCAACCACCTACCAGTTGTTCTACCGCAAAGAAAAGTAAGTTGCTTCTCAGGGTTGTAACCTGACCTCGTGATACACCTTAAACATATCTCATCAAAGAGAGGGCAATTTCTATCAAGCTGCAGTCAACATGTGACCTTGCCCTACTGAATTGTTAATATTTCTGTGAATATGGGGGTATGTGCGAAGTAAAAAAAAGGAAGTAGTTGTTGACGGATAAGAACCAATTGGAACAACCAAGAAAGCCTTCAACTCTTTTAAACGGGGTTTGTGACGGGGTTTGTATAGATAAAGCAACGGTGAAAGACATAACACTGGTCTACTGTAGGTGCCGTGAAAGGAACAAATGTTCAGAAAACTGCAAAACTGCTGAACACTGAGGTACTTTAAA
The DNA here is from genome assembly GCA_032876305.1 of Orestias chungarensis. Lineage (NCBI taxonomy): Eukaryota > Metazoa > Chordata > Actinopteri > Cyprinodontiformes > Cyprinodontidae > Orestias > Orestias chungarensis. The sequence continues at coordinate 11,642,640 of JAVLVB010000002.1, forward strand.
TCAAGGCTAAAACCCTATTTGCTTAGACCCGCCGTTGACTAATAATAACTGGAACATTAAATGATTGTGGACTTTATTCATTACGTGATATTGTTTACAATTAATGATTTTTTTGAGGAAAGCAAAACACGTTTCTATCTAATAAACAATTTGATGCTTTCAACAAAAACATTATTATTCATTTTTCTTTCAACCTAAGCTGGTGTGTTGTGTGACCTTGTAAACTGGCCTCCATATGACATCTTTTAAAGTTGCAACTTTACTATCTACTTTATCTATCCCTATTCCAGAGGATCCAGATAAATTTGTTACTCAGTGTTTTGTTTAGTGTTTTTATGAGTAGGTTTTGTCAGAAGTTATTGCCAGCAAAATCCCTGTGCTGATTTGGACGCGTTGTTTAGCTGCTTTCCCTACAGCCATGAATGTTTTCTTAATTTGAAAAGGTTGGACCGGCCCAGTGTGTGTGTGATAGGCTGCATTCCACTTCTGCACTTGTTGTGACTGGTTTTGGACTGTAGAAAAACTGAACATCACCTCTATCTCTGAGACTTGTTTTTCTATCCGAAATGCAATGAAGTAACACCGTGATGTTTTATCTCAGTGCTACCTAATTCACCTCTGTTACGTACAGCTAATTGTGTTTCTATAACAAATACTGGAAAACAAGCACAGAGTGAAAAGCATACCACAGACCCTTCGTTATTCCCGCAAACGTCTTTGAGCCGAAGAAATCAGTAAATATGACAGAGTGTAAAAAGGTGCAGGAAAAGTAAAGGTAAAACTTTTTGGCAGGGATGTGTTTGATCATGTCAAGAATTAGGTGTTCTGCCACGTTGCACCCAGAGCTTGGACGTTTCAAAACAACATTCTATGAATAGCTCAGTTGCCAATGATAAAAATCAACCAAGTATGAAATTTTTTTGTTACATTTTCTTGCCTTTAAAAGAAAATAGGCAGGATTAGGATTAGCACATTTAGCTATATGTATCACAAGCTATACACTCTTTTTGTCGAATACAAAAAATCCTTCCGGTCATAGAATCCAGTCTCCGTACAAAAGGGGGCCTATTTCTTTTAAATTTATTGACCATGCTTATCTTTTATGATTTCAAACAGGATTTTAAAATTTCTTGGGAGTATGAACTGTTTAATATGCAGCTCTTGCTAATTGACACTTTTCATCGACATGATGATGCTACGTGGAAATCCTTTGTGATCCACTTTTGCTTTCCTGCTAAGAGGACTTCACAATCTGAGAAATTGAACAGAACATTTTCAGGACAATTTTCTGTTGTTTTTTTTACTATGGTTTTAGCTTGAACACATACATTTTCGAGTACACGGAAAAGTACTGCAGTTCCCATATAATAAAAGTATGTACATTTTTGGAGCATAACATACATATTCTGGCAGCCGTACAATAAGTGTGAACAGATATTCTTAATGTGTGAAACTACAGATCAATTTACAATAAGTAATTAACTTTATTATTTTCAGAGCAAAAAAGTGATTGAAATTAAGGGTCAGATTTTTTTTAAAATGTGTGTGTTGTTAATATGGATAGATAGATAGATAGACGGACGGACGGACAGATTGATAGATAAATAGATAGATAGATAGAAGTGCTTCATAGTGTTAGGGTTACGCATTTCACCTGCTGCCCTCTATGTGAACTACAACAGTGCAAACCAAATTACGTGAATCACTGAGTGCGGCAGACTGGTGTAAGAGGATAAAGATTGTAAGGGGTTATGTGGCACTGCCTGTTCCTGTGAAGCCGGAGTTTAAAACGTGAGCAGGGTCGATAACGAGCCAACACAGATGTGCCAAAAGGTGAAGATGCAACAGATTAGTATTTGTTTACTGCCTCATCCACTCCGCCGAGATACACGTCGATAAGGAACCAGACCGATAGTGAGAACCACAGAAAGTAAATGTTTAATTGCAGAAGTATATAAATACGAAGATGGTTTGAATGTGATAGTTTTTATTGTGTCTGTAAAACATGAAACTACAACCAGGTACAGATTTAGTTTAGTAATATTTCCTTAAAGGGGTAGCTGCAAATTTTTTCTCTAGTGAATAACTTTCCTTATATAGTTTAAACCTAGATTGGTAACATGAGTGTGAAGCTAATTGCTGGACTGGGAGAGTCCAAAACCAACACAGGATTATACCATTAAAGCAATGCTAGTCATAAAAACAGGGTTTTGCTATTTTATGAACCTTTAATTTTCATGTTTTCATTAAAAGGTTATTTACAAAAGGGACTAATAATTAATTAGAATAGAAGCAATGTGCGACCAGATGTTAAGCAGGATGTTTTTCATCGTATTGTATACATTTTTTACACAAGTTGTCTTTTTGACCCTCGAGAAAAGGCTTTACATGCTTCGTTCTCACAATATCATATCCCCCTCTTACCATCATCTATGTTCTTTACAAATAAGCTCCCAATGCAGAAAAGTCATATGCATAAACTTCTGGCGAATTGTGTTTACCAAAACTGCTGAAATGTTATTGGGAAGAGTTTGTTGTAAGATGGTTTTAGATCTTGGCCTCAGAGTAGTTGTTTCGTCAGGACCAACTAATCAGAATATGTATTGTGTGAACACACCAAGCGAATTATCGACTACAGGTAAGACATTAACTGCTTTAAACCTTTCAAGATAACCTTGCTTTAATAGTCCCAGGCTGTCTCTTTAAGGTGACGATGCAAGGCTGCTACCCTCAGCCGAGCCATAGTCCACTAGATAATGGGAATAATGTTTTAACAAAAAAAATAAATAAATGCATCTTTAAACTCTGGATCTTTTATACTTTCAAGACACTTTTAGTTTTAAGAACTAAGGCTTAGGCGGTGTTTGTCGTGCTAAAAAACGGTGTATTATTTGACTGTTCGAAATAAGGCAAGTGATTTAATAACAGTGCAGAGAATAATTGTCTTTATGGAGTCATTTGTCTTTTAGCTGAACTCAGTTTATGCATGATTCAGCATTTAGCAAGGAGAAAAGAAGTTTGAAGTTGGTTCTGCTGTGACCTTAGACCTTGTTGTGGTGAAATCTGTGGCAGCTGTGGCTCAATTATAATTTTGAGGAAAGCAGTGTTACATGCTTGATCACCACTGAGGGTGACAGCTCTTTTAGGAGTGCCTGTTCTCAATCTGATTCTCATTAAATCCGGCCGGTAATGCCGGAGGCATGGTCGGAGAGCTAAATGCACAAGGAGCATTTATTGGCATCCTTGCTTAGTAGGTCTGAATACATCCTACACTTAATTGGAAAACAGTCCGAATGTGGTTGCCCTAGTTATAGACAGCTCTGAACATCCTCCTCATCACATTATTCTTTAGTCAGAAGCTTCTATCCGCAGATCGGCAGTTATACAGACCGTTACAGGTTACCATTCATCTAAGCTGGATATGTTTGAATTGTACCTTTTAAAATACATTTATATTAATTGCTCTGTCTACTCCCTGACTTTCAGCTGTTTGTTACAGCTTGAAATTTTCAGCTACATTTTCTTTTGTTCTTTTTACTCAGAAAGGGTGATAGTCTTCTTTCAGTCAGCTACCTGGTAGTACGAAGCAGCTGGTGGTGAAGGTGCAGTATTGTGCCAATTTACAGAAAGAAAACTCCGGTCACGCTGACATTTTCCCTGATATCCCTTTAAAAAGACATTAAACTGTAGGAACTGTCGGTAACTTTTTCAATCCTTTTGTATGTCTTTCAATCGCTGCCATGCCCAATTCTGCGCTCATACCCTTAAAGCTGCTCAAACTAAAGGGTAATGGGTTTTTTTTTAGTCCGTCCCTTAACGTAGAGTTTTATGTTTGTTTACAAGGCTGTTTTGCTTTCAATAAACTGTTTTATTGGTGCAGAAGCAATAAAAGCTACAAAAGCTTGGTCCATAGTCCAATTATAAATTAAGGGTCACAACATTTAATTCTGATGAGCACTGAATAATTCTAAGCAGTAATAACCTTTCTAATTATTAATTCCTTAAAATTGTATACTTTTTTAGTTGGAAGTTTAAAATAAAAAAGTGATTCCTTTTTATTTCAAGTTCAGTTTTATATAAAACACACGGAGGGGGGAGGGAGGACATTTCATCCCACAACTTGAAATCATGTGCATCATTTAGCAGTTCCTTGCTATGTGAGAGCATTGAATCCAGAAATGTACATCTGTGCCATACCAACTCTCAAGGCTATACTCATCTAACCAACACAGGTCTAATAAGCTTTTACCTGTGGTGGTTGTGACGTCTCCTTTATATCAGCAAAACAATTGTCTTTGTATAAACAACATTCAGTTAAAACAGAGTAACATCAATAAACAAGAAGTTCTGCTTAGTATGCTAGAAATATACAGATAATTACTAATTGTTCGTGTCCATTAGTTGTCCACATACTTCTTATTGTCGTGGTTAATAGCCCTTTCTTTTTTTTGCGTATTTCTGTGGAATATTCAAAAGAAAATGTTACGTCAATCATCATCCTTGAATCATCCTCTTTACATGTCTTTTCAACAAACATGAGACCTCTTTTTGGTCTGAAATTGTTGTGCAAAAAGCAGTATTCATCCTATGTGACATCACATCGTCTAAAATCAATTACATGATGTTCTGCTTCTGCTCTGACAGCTCTGACACAGTGTACGAGTGTCCCGACTACAAAACGGGTGGCGAGAACTCATGCTTCTTCAGCAAGAGCAACACCATCATCTGGGTGAGCTACAACATCAGCGTTGTGGCAACCAACGTTGAAGGAAGCACATATTCCGATCCCATTGATATAGACGTCGTCTACATAGGTAAGGAGAAAGTGGTGCATGCGAAGTTCTGTCTGATGACAACTTGGACTCGATTACTTGTAAAAATCTGTGTTTTGCTAGAACCGCTTTTTCTCCAGCAAATTGGAAAAGATCATCGCTGTGTTCGTTGGATATTTGATTCCCATGTGGTTGTAACAGTGATCGTCACAAAAGAGTCACTGTCCATGCCAAATAAAGTTCAACATCCATTTGGACTCAGAGAGAGAGTAATAATCATAAAATTAGCCCCTTTTCCAATATTTTATATCGTTAAAAAGAGCAGAAATATGCAACATCCTACATGAATTCCCAAAAGCCGGTTAAAGAAACATTTTATGGTCAAATGAGGCACAGGTTGAGATTTTGGTCACAATATGAAGAGGCTTAGTTGATTTAAGCTAGAGTTTAAGTGGTATTGTAATAAGACAGTATCTATGAATTTGAATTGGTGTAGATTAGAGACAATAAATGTTGTGGAACAAGTTTTTGTTTTCAAAATACCTAGAAGTTGCCTGTTATGAAAAGTGTACAATGCTCAAAAGGCTTAAATACGTCATTAAAATCCCCAAATTAACATGTCTTTCATGGCTATGATTAGTATAGGATAACTTTTGAACAACACGGTAATTTATATGCAGCTTGAATGCTCTTCAAAAAGGACTGGGTTGATTAATCCAAATCTTGCTGTGCCCAAAACTGCAAAAAAGTCTTTCTGCTATTCCTAGTTTTTTTTAAATTATAGGTAACAACTTTCAGCGATATATAGCCAGCTGCTAATGCAAGAAACTTGTATACTGTTTTATCTCAAGAGGGGTATGTATTACTGTAGATTCAAAGATAGTTTTTTTATATTACTTGTCTGTGAATGCCTTTTAGTCTTTGAATCAGATTGCTAAGACTTACATTTAATATCAGGCTTAATTCATATCAGTTTCTGTCAATGACCTCAGTAATATCTGGTATGATACTAAGATAATTTAAAGTCTGCACACTATCAGTTTCCTTACGCCAAGTTCGAGAGTTTTATCAATGGTTATAGCTGGGAAATGAAGTGTTGCTCTGCTGGAGCCATACATTTGCACTTCTGATGTAAAGCGGACATGCCAATTCATAAACCCTGATTGTGTTTCATCAGGTCTATGAATCACACGTTCTCTTTCCCTCTCCCCCCAGTGAAGCCCAATCCTCCGGAAGAAGTGACAGTAAGTGTTGTGCCGGATGAAGAATGGCCTGTCTTTCGAGTGTCATGGGAATCACCCAAAAAGGCCGACACCCGTTCAGGTTGGATCACTCTCATCTACGAGATCCGACTGAAGTTGGAGAATATGGATAAATGGGAGGTGAGTAAACCACTGCCAGTGCGACGGAGTGGCTTGGTGGTTTGAGTATTTGTCTTTCAAATGTGAAACTTTGCATTTAGTTCAACCCCCATGTTAGAGGACTAGCCAATATATGACAAAGGCAAAATTTGATGTACAAACCCCAATACCACACGTACAATGTACGTATCTAATGCAGCTTCAGCTACTGACTAATATTTACATGTGTTTGATTTACAGGTGCACCAAGCAGGCCAGCAGAAGTTTTTTAACATCTTCACTCTGAGGCCAGGTGGTACTTATCAGGTTCAGGTTCGCTGTAAGCCTGATCACGGCTTCTGGAGTGAATGGAGCCAATCAACGTATGCCAAAGTTCCCGAGTGTAAGACCTTTACCCACAAATATAAATCTGCACATGACATATACGAAGTTAGCTGTCTTGAGAAGATAAAAAGTTTCTGTTAAAAACATTTTGGATTTCAGAAATAAAAGAATCATTTTGTGCTTCAGCGGTAAATCAGAAGTAGTATTCACATCCTCATTTAACTTCCACTTTACAACTGTCACAACTTTCTGTTGGTCTGTCACATAAAATTAAAGTAAAATACACTAATGTGTTAGATTGTAGTGTATCAAAACGTGAAAAGGCAATCTCGTACGTGGGTGTCATAAATTTTTCAGAATCAGTTGGGACATTACAACACATAATCTCATCATGACTAGGAGTAGTGTAATTATTTTCAGCAGAACCCAAAATTGGGGGTTCTGCTTGGAGGGGTGGTGAATACTGGTTTTTGTGAGGATTCAGTAAATAGACGCAGTCAATTACTAATCCAGACAGCAGCGGGAAGATTTATATTTAATTAAAACCTCAGGCATGCTGACCATACTCCCCCTTTTTGACCTATGTGCTTGGTTAACCCTCTCCTCATAGACACAAGTCAGCGATAACTATAAAGAAAAGTGAATTAGCATGTTCAAATTCTGATCTATTTGTTATAAATCAGCGTGTCAGTGGGAAAAATGAGACTTGTTACAAAGAGGTGCTTTGAGTGGCCAGTTAGAGTAAGTACTTTGCTACTTTGATGCAGTCATTCACATGTTTTCAGACCGTTGTTGTTCTGTTCCTTTCAGATCTTCAAAGGGAAAGGTCAGTGTGGATCTTCATCGTGGTCTTTTCTGCCTTCATCTTCTTCATCTTCATCTGGATGATATACATGAACATTCACAGGTAAGAGTAAACAGTTATAATAGATCATCTGTGTTCAGACATGAAATGCATTTACATTTGGTCATTATTGTTCAGCTTTAATTCAGAGACTTTTACTCATAAATACTACTCCTAAAGAATGATTAGTTTATTTAACCTGCTATTAGTTCAGGATATATTTTTAGAAATCAGTGTTAAATAATCTTTTTCATTTTGGACTTTAACAGCAAATCAGAAGTTCAGAAAAGCTCTTTTGTATTATCTTTCTAACTTTTTTCATGTGTAGTCTGAAGCACTGCCTTTTGCCACCGGTACCAGGACCTAAAATCAAAGGATTTGATAAACAGCTTCTCAAGGTGAATCCAATGTTCTTGATTAAAGTTGTTCTGTATAGTAAATAGTGAATGTTACACTAGTTATTTGAATCATTACCTCTCTCTAATCAGATACTCTTTTATGGGTAGAATGGGAAATCTGAGGACATCTTCAGCTCACTCGTGGTGTGTGATTTCCCCCCAACCAAAACCAACTATGAGGACTTTTTGGTCGATTATCTGGAGGTGTATGTCCCCGAGGAGCAGGAACTTATCATGGAGGAAGGCAAAGATCTTCAAGATGATGGCTTTAAATCCGATAACTCCACGTGTGACAACGACTCTGGCCGGGGCAGCTGTGACAGCCACAACCTGCTTATTGATAAAGGTGCTGTTGAGAAAGAGGACGGGGTGCAGTCAGATCAGGAGGATAGTCAGGTTGAAGTAAATACAAAAGGCAACAAAGAAGTCCTGGAGAAGGAACACTTCTTCTGTTCTCCTGAAGACATGCAAAGCCCCAATATTTCCATTGAGAAGGTGAAGAGCTGGCCCCCCCATTTTTCTCCATTGCCCCAGTACGGGCTAAGCCCAGCTAATAAACCAACCCCACCTGAAACGGGGAAACAACAGTGTCTTTCTGACAGCCTATTCGCGCCATGCTCCTTGCCATCTTACTTCTCTCAGCCTGATCCTAGCACCAAAAAAGGCTTTGGATCAAATTACTGGAAATGCAACTTCAGCCACAAGCAATCTCATTCACTCCATCCCCAGACGACAACCGATGAGCACCTCCAGGCTCAGAATGAAGTCGGAACGTCACATGTCGACCACAAAGCAGCCTCAAACATCAGGCCCTCTGAATACGTCGAAGTCCAGAGGGTCAATGACGAGAACAGGGTTGTTCTTCACCCTGTTTCCACAACCCAAGAAAACAGCTATAGTGTAAGCGGCCAAACTGAGGACTACAGCAGGGTGAGGGCGATGAACAATGACAACGAGCTGCTGCTGCTTCAGAGGGAGGCCATGGAGGAAGAGAAGAACATGTGCCCTTATGTAGAATACGTAGTAAGCAGTGCGACATCGAATGGCTACGCATTATCCATCACTCCCACTTCGCAGAACTCAGCGGCTGGCATCAACACTGCCTTGCCAATTCTCGACGGCATGGCAGCCAGCGGTTACGTCGACACCGCCGCATTGTTAGGGCTGCCCACTTACTAGGTACTGTGGATATTCATCTGGCAGCTGCTGGACATCGCAACTGGCTCAATTTAAGCTCAGGAACTGAAACAAAGACAAAAGCCACAGAGACGCTGAATGTATCTTTCAAAAAAAAAAACAGGTTGCAAGGACACGATTTTGTTTTCATTGAAATATCTAGTTTTCTTCTTCTCTTAAGAAAACACTCTGAACTTAGTAACAAATATTTGTCAGATGATTAGAAGTATAATCTTTGTTTTGATTGATTACGAATAAAATTTATATGAATTTATGAGGTACTACGTGTTTCTATTTTGATTATACTGCAAACTGATATTTACCTCTAAAATAGATTTTAAGGCTGCTTGTTGTATACTGTACATATAGAAACATGACAAAAAGCTAAAGAAAAACACTTGACCCAGTGAGGGAGCATGTAGCCAGTGCTGAGGAAAGGGTCTGTGCAAATCAATGCAAAGTTTCTATGTTTGCTTTTTTTTTTTTTTTTTTTTTGCGGATGTGAAATATATGGATATAATAATGATCTTAATCAAAAGCTGTGGTTTTCAGTGTCACCAGCTTTTAACACAGATAAGCAGCAGTGGGACATTTTTTGCTGACACGTTTAAGAGTTTCCATTGGAACGTCCTAAAGACACTAAAAGAGGGAATATGTTTTGGAATATGCGGCTTCCATCCTTCCAGCCGAAGTTCGGATGTAAAGAGACTTGTTTTGAGATGCTTTATTTTGGTATATATTTGTGTTTTATTATTTGTGAGTGTGTGGACGTTTGAATGTTGAACATAAGGTTCTAAAAAATATAAAAACAAGCAAGATCTTATGAGCTATTTTTCATTCAGAGATTATGTGCAAGGCAAAGAAATCTATAGAAATGTGCAGTTTTTGATGGGAAAGTTGTGTCATGACAGTTGGGTCCCCTTGTGTAACACAGTGGTCATTGTGCATTCAAATGTATGTGTAGAAATAGCTACACCTTTGATGAACATAATTGCAATGCATTACAAAACAGACATCAAATTATTCTTGAAAGCTTGCTTTAAAAAATCAAGTTTATAATAAACTTAATTCATGCTGTAAAAATATGTTGTTCATTTCTTCTTTTACGTTACTAACGTAAAAATGTCTAACATAGTATGTTAAAAATTTTTTGACAGTCATCTTATCAATATGTGATTAAATATTTTTTCAGATTTAGCTATGTGGCATTATCCACTTTAACCAAAAAGAATTGAGTTGCAAAAACCGGACTCACGTTTATTTACATCCCCACTAGAGATTGTTTAAATGTCCCTTAACAATTTAAAACTTGATTACATTAGTCTTGTATAAGTTAAAAGTGTTTATGGTCTAATTCTGGCTAAATATTGGAACCATCTATTTAAATCTCTACTTTTATAGCACGAACCCGGAGGGTGATAACTTGTGATGATTAAGGCAAAACGTAATTATTGTTTTACATACTCTTGGTACGAGATCCAGAGTTAGTGCCTTTTTAAAACAATTGGATCTTGAAAAGACTCTCTCTTATAGATATTACCCAAATTTCTTTAAAAAATGACTTTTTAACTTTTTTAAAAATGAATCAGAAAGCTACTGAAATGTCTACATCATCTTTCCAAAGTTCAAGTCAAAACTAAAGTATTTTATTGCACGTCCAAATCAAATCTTTAATGACAAAAGTGTTTTCTCCAGTACCAACCCTCCTAGACTATGACCCTGCAGTGCTGTAGTTAAGCAATATAATACTGTGCATTTTGTATTTAGACCTAATTGTAATACCTGAACATCTAACATACATTGAATTCTTATCACTCTCCTTTTTTTTAACCTTTGTTATCTTTTAATGTGTAATTTACACATTCATTGTAAGGTTATAGAACACTTTGAATTCTACTTAATGTTGATGTATACTTATTTTATTAAGAACATATTTTTAAAGAAAAACAAAAAAAAGGCATTGTAGAATTTCAAAAAAAAACAAGAGGTGATTTTAATTTGACATCTTCAACCGGAAGTGTCCTTGTAGTTATGTGGTGTCACCTATATACCTATTTCAAAGTAATTTATTATACTAGTCGTTTGGTGAGGTCATAACTGTGACTACGTTAAAAGGCCTTGATATGCGGAAAGGGCTGCCCAATAATTCTGTCACCTTAAAATATAAATTCGAACCTGCACATCACCTTTCAAAGCTTCTGCTCCCTGTCTAGCTTGCACAGTAACTTGCTTTCAGTGAGGATTGCATGAGACTTGGGTCTCCAACCGTAAGTGTATGCCGAGGTCGAAGTCTTTGGTTCGTGATTTGAGTCACAGTGTGAAACTGATGTTGCCATCTCTACATAACAAACATGCATGTTTAACTGAACCTAGACTAAATTGTGTAGTCTTGGGTTAAGTCCTAGGGTTTTGATTATCTTCTGTTTGTTTTTTTATAATTACCTTGTATTAAATAGATCTTGTAGGTATCATCGTTTGAACTTTGTTGGCATATCAGTCCTTATTTATGTGTTTAGTTGCTTACTTTATGTCTTGCTTCTTTTGCTTTTCCATTCAGTTCTCATGGATTTTAGTCAAGCCTTTACCCCCCTTTTTTGTTCTTGCTTCTTTAAATCTTCCTCCTCGTTCTCCCTTTTTATCTCTGTTTGTCAGCTGTTCCTTATTGCATCTGATAAGCTCGTCGGTCCTCATGGTCTTTCGCAAAAATCTTTCGCTGAGAGTTCATTTACCCTATTGACTCCACTCTTGCCAGTTCCTTGTCCTTTTATACACATGACCATTTTTGCAAGTGAGTGTAAACTGTTTTCTCCATTAAAACAACTCACTTAAAATGTCAGTATCAGATCTGCTTGTTTATGGGTTGCAGTGGTTACTAATAAGTAGCTATAGCTATTTTGTAACGTATACCTGAGTAACTGTTTGAAAAGATACAGCAGGTACTTTCAGGAGCTGTTTCACTGCATCAAAATGTTTAACCTTCACTTAATTAATATTATATTTACATATTGCTAGTCTTAATTAAGTACATTTTCTCGATTTCTTCAAATAACTTTATAGAATTAAGAACACATTTTTTTCAATAAAAAACATGAGACAAAAACAAACAAAAAAATATTAACAAACCTGATAGGTCAGCTATATTTTTACTATAGCATGGAAGGAGATTCACAAGAGTTCAATCAAGTGGGCATGGGGGTCAACCAAGGTGGTTTGCAGGATTTGGGGCTGCACTCCTGCACTTGCGCACAGCTAAGTAAGGACAAGTGAAGCTGACACCCAATCCATGCAAAAACTTCCAGTAAACTGATTGAGCAGTTAGTTCTTTGTTTTTGCCAGTAAATTTTTTTGTTTGTGCTGCTTTTGTTTCTGACATATCAAAGATTTTTTTAGATAATGTAAGGTTCACCACCCCCTCATTTTGCTCCAAAACAAAACAGAGTGCTCTACTGTTTTAGTGCTCCGTTTTGTCCGGGTCTGTGTCTGTAAAACTGTTGTTTGTGCTACTTTATTTACCGAGATGTTATGAATTCAAATTTATAATAATCAGACTTTGTTAATGCTCTTGTAGTTATGATCTATATCTTTTCTTTCAGGTCAACTTAAACTGACTCATATATGGTCTGCACTAGACATCGACACCACAAAGCAATCAGTTATTGTTTTTTGTATATTTCTCAAGTTCAATTTTGTTCTAGCCGCTGTTGTAAAGTGTGTGCCTTTTTATATTGTTTCGCACCTTACTACTTAATGGAAGGTATAGAGAAATGATCTTCAGACAACAACATTAACTAAGTCACCAATGATTTTAGCTTTCTTCATAGTGATGTAAACACGGTTCATGTAGCTTTTACCTAGTAATTGACTTTTGTTTGAATAAAACTTGAAATGCATCAAACTCGCTCTGGTGGGGGGTTATTACGTGGGTAGAGCCTATCCCTATGACGTTGTTAGAGAACTTTAAAGTCGTCAAGATTGCTAAGCGCTCAAGGCTCTTTCCAACATTCTTACATTATTTGTCAAAAATTTGAAATTAGTTTGATGCATTTCAAATGTTATTTAAACAAAGGTCAACTATTTGGTGATTACTACATGTTATGTAGGTTTTATCTAGTGTGCTCGAGCTTGCCAGCTTTGGCTATTTTTGTAATTTTACCTGTTCTTTGCAAGAATTGACTGAAAATAACACGCGTATCTATTTATGAAAAAAACAACAACAAAAAAAGATTTTCTTTCATAAAGAACTGTTATGCAAGTTAAAAACAGACCATGTAAGGTTTTGGGGCAAGATATGTGTTGACTAGACCACAGCAGGAGGGGTTTCTCCCATTTGTGGGGGGAAATATTAAATTTCAAAAAGGCTAAATGTATTGGTAGCTTAGCTGACGTCCTTCCAAGATTAAAAAAAAGTCCTAAGAGGTCAGTTATTATCTGACTGTTTCGAGTTTTAACGGCACAAACGGAAGACCAACCGTTAATTGAATTTTAGCTGGAGTTTTTCACGTGGGTGGGCCGTCAGCTTCAGCGTTAGCTAGCTCGTTGGACGACGTTCGAACCAGTCACAGAGCAGCGCCGGTCTACGCCCAGCTGTGGAAAGAGTAAATAACACAAGTACCTGTTGACCTGGGGAAAAAACAGCTGCACACAGAGAGGTATCTGGTGCCTGCTCAACATGCTAAAACTTGTGTCCCGAGTGAGTGTGAGGGGCCGTTTGGCAGTTTTAACGGGACATACCGGCTTTCGGCCCGTTGCGGCTAAAATCCACCGAGCAAGCGGTGAGTTACCATGGAGACTAACTGGATCTAGCTAGTTTCTATCTGTTGGTTAGAACAGTCGTTTAAAGGAAAAACTCGCCACTTTTACGACATTAAAGTAGAGAAGGGATATGAATTTCTATTTTTTTAATTTTCTTTTTCTTTTTTATTTGAACCGCCATTTAGGTGGACATAGTTTACTTCTTTTTTCCCCAAGTTCTGAGTAGGAGAAGTTTAAATTTAAGGACAGGAAAATGGCAGAGGAAGTAATAACAGCACTGAGGGTTCCTGAAGGATTTTCCAACAGATGCACTGCATGCATAATTTATTCAGATGGAAGGCATCACAAATATCTGTACAATGCTTTCAAAATGGATATCTTCCTGAATTAAACAAAATCAAACAAGGATATTGTTTAAATTATGTTAGACTTAAACCAAATATTAAAATATTATTTTATTTAATGCAATATTAACACCCAAAAGTGCTTTTATGTTTGGATTGATTTGATATTGCATATTAAAGTCAAGTAAACCTAAGATATTTTAGTACATCTTACCCTGGGAGAAGAAAACAACATTTTTAATAAAGTTGTGCATATAATTATGCAGTGTAATGAAGTCATTATTAAATTTGTCCTTGTTTTTTTTATTTTTTAAAACTTTTTTTTCTTATTCAGCCCCCCTCGTAATTCCACTACCAATACTCTTTAAACATTTTATGGGCCACAATGCAATGATGCATTGGGAATGTGAACAGTCAAGCGAATCCTCCAACACATTGGGCTTGCTCCTACACTAAAAGGCCAGCCAATGAGATTATATCAGAAAAGCAGGACCAGGGCAACTGTAGATGAGCTTAGAAATCTACAGCTTAACTGGAAAAAATTAGCTGACAAAAAAACAAGCATTTATCTGAAATCGTGGAACTAACTAACCGACTGGTTTGTGGTTGTAATAGTTTAACGGATGCTTCACGACGGAAAATCACCCTTTAAATACTATTTCCACAGATATACCAGAGATGCCATCTTGCAATTTCATTCCAGAGGAATACAAGGTATGATTCAAAATCCGTGAACCCATATCAAATCAACTTTGGATAGTTCTTGCTGTTTTATTCAATGGACAAAAACGTTGGTATGGTGGAAAACGTTTTATTTCTACGTCCAGACTCAAGTGGCACAGATAAGCTGACAATGTCTTGTACTTCTAAATCAAATATAATAAACATACTGTGCTTTATTTCTGAATAAGTAATACTCCATACCCTGTTCCTCTCCAGGGAATGACAAAAGCACAAATGATGACCATCCGCAAACAAAACTGCAACCCTATGACCATGAAGGTTACCTACTATAAGAAACCAGTGTTCATCCATCAGGGGTACATGCAGTATCTGTGGGATGTGGATGGAGCCCGGTATCTGGATATGTTTGCTGGTGTGGCCACAGTTGGTGTGGGCCACTGCCACCCGTAAGGCCCTTCTGCAGTTTTGTTTGTTGTTATTTCATTACATCAAGCAGGACTTACTTTTTTTGTGTGCTTTTGACAAATTCTGAATATATGTGTGTACACAGAAAAGTAACTGCTGCTGCAGAAAAGCAGCTTAGAAAGCTTTGGCATACCACTTTGATCTACGTCTATCCAACCCTCCACGAGTACTGTGAAAAACTTGCTTCCTACTTCCCTGATCCTCTTAAGGTACAGCGGTGTATTTTTAGACAAGTCATGGGTATTGTATTTATTCTGTAATGAAAATGTATGCTGGTATGTTTCCTCTCCGCCGCAGGTGGTTTTTCTGACAAACAGCGGCTCCGAAGCAAACGACCTCGCAATGTTTATGGCTCGTCTCTATACTGGCAATTTTGACATAATAACTTTAAGGTCCAAGGTTTTCTTTTTTTGTTTTTTTTGTTTTTCCATAAACGGTCATTTTTGTTAGAGTAGGAATATCCAATAAAGAAAACACATTTGTACAAAATGATAGAAAACATGTTTCTTACTGCATTTTATATATGTCCGGATTTCTTAAATGCCTAAGAAGATCTCTTTATATAAACTATAGTGTTTACAGTTTTTTGTTTTTCAGAGGTTCATATCACGGCGGCAGCCCGATGGCCATGGGTCTCACGTCTAACGCAGCATACAAATACAATGTTGCCAACGGTTTAGGTTGCACAAATGTAAGTATAGGCGTACAATAAAAACAGTCAATTATGCATCCATTGCCCTGACTTAAGGTTCTGTGACTCATGTGACAATATTTCAAGAATATGTGATGTAGTTTCTATTACACACATTTATGTTTAATCATGAGCATATTATGTTCTTGTAAACAACATACCCACTAATGTATGTTAATGAATAGCTTTTGGAAAGACTCATTTCAAGTTACTATTCTTGTATGTAGCTAAAGCGTGGAACATCGGAGCCTAACTGAAACATGCTGAGGCGGTCAAGAATGTAATTTATATTCAGCAATTCATCAGAAATTATAAAAATGTGCATCTCCTTAAATGTCCAAAGTTTATTTCAGTAAACATACATACAGAAAGTGAAAAATACACAGTGATAATGTGTATTGTTTATGAAAATATACTGGCTTCCTAACGGTTTGTTTTTTTCAAAATTATTTGCTTGACAAATAATTAAGACAAAGAAAACCTAAGAAAATGAAGAAAAAAAAATGTTTTCAAATTATTTGTTATTAGGGTGAAAATGTAATTTATAGGGAATTGTGCCTCTCAAGGCGGCAGATTCCATCAAGAAATACCTGGTGATGGCTTAAATAACCATAAAGTAATTTTGTTTCAATTGTTCTTTGCGGACTACTAAATTAGACACATTTTAGGGATTTTCCAAAAACCCTGTGTTTTTTTACTCACCCAAAAACCTTCATTAATTTATTTTATTTGCCCTTCAGAGGTGAACTTAGTTGGTAGTTTTAGACCCCTGTTCAACTGCACAATTCGATTAACAACAATGACAATCTCCTGTAAGATTTTCTAGAAAAACACAATTCATGGTTGTGAAAATCATGATTCATTCTCGATTTCAACACATCATGACAAAGTGTACCATGCTGGTTTTCTGAAACACTGTTGCTCTGCCAGTGTCGGAGGAAATGACACCTTTCAAAAATTTACTATTTTGTCAAATCCTTTCACACATTTTAGGTGATGTTTGATCATAATTGTTTTTTTTTTTTGTTTTTTTTAGTAACTGTCTACTTAGTCAAAATTTTCCAATAAGATTTATTATTATTGTGAAAAAGAAAGATAAAATAACACCAGACCCGAAAAACAATACAGTTAGCATAATTGCTGAATTGAATGCTTTAATGCACCGATCTGTGTAAAATAAAGGTGTGGTCACATTTTTAAAGTTAGACTTACAGAAAAAACTTTACTTTATTGTACTGAGATGTAATCACAGAGATGAGATATGTAATTGTTATGCTAATACGTTATACATTGATGTAGATTATTACATTTCATATTTAATGCTTGCTTTTTTTTTTTTGCATGATCCATCCGCTAAATTAACATAACTAAAGCTACTGCAGCCTTTTTGCTTTAAAAACTTTAAATGCAGCTGTGTAAGAATCACTGTTTGTGCCACGTTAACCCAGCTGTGTTGTTTTCTGCCAATTAAACAGACCATGTGTCCGGATGTGTTCAGGGGTCCGTGGGGTGGAAGCCACTGCAGGGACTCACCTGTGCAGACTACCAGAGAGTGCAGCTGTGCACAAGGTACACAAATACGGGAACGCAAGAGTCGGTTCTCATCAACGGGAAAAACAAATCATAAGCCATTAAATCGGGTTTTGTTAGAATATGAATGTTCAAGAGCTTGAATATTTGATTTGACCTTTTTAATATTTGGACCGTTCTAAATTGTACCCGGCTTTAATATGCTAAATTGTAAGCAGTTTTTATTTTGTGTTCTGGATTTGTATTTAGGCAACCAATCAAATTAATTGTATTAAATGAAACCTCTTAAACCAAAAAACCATCAACCACTGAATATCAGACCGAGTCGGGAGTAAGTGCTGAACCAGCAGAATACAGTTCAAAGTCTCCTGCTGGTAATTGACTTGTTTTATTTTTAACCACCGTTAAAGGTTTGTCTCTAGAATCTATGCACTCGAACTAAAAGAAAATAGTCACAATCATGAGGGCAATAGGATTGATTTGTTTCATTTGTTTCTGTCTTTTTAACTTTAAAGTAGTTTTCAGAATGTTCTGTTTTTATGCTACAGGTCACTGTGCAGCGAATGAGCAATACATCAGGCAACTCAAAGAGACATTAGCTACAAGCGTGCCACCTAGAATTGCTGGTTTTTTTGCAGAACCTATTCAGGTTAATTCACCTATTCAGTTTTTTTTTACATTGCAAGAAATCACCAAATCCTTTTGTTTAAAATCATACTCATATTAACTTGTGGGGGTGGGGGCATACATACAGCAACATGATTTGTAGAGATGTTTGGGAGAAGTAATTTTAAATTATAAGGAGAAGAAAGAAATGATTGGTGTTTATCTTTTGTCTTCTTACAGAACGTTCCCAGTTTTTGCTGACGTGTCTGTTTTATTTAGGGAGTTGGAGGAGCTGTCCAGTACCCTAAAAACTACCTCAAGGAGGCTTTCAAACTTATAAGAGAGAGAGGAGGGATCTGCATTGCTGATGAGGTCGAATATATATTTTGGCTTTCATATTTAAAAATCAAAAGGTATTAAATACAAAACCAAGGTTTCCACACAACCATTTGATCCAGTTTTATTATTACGGATGAACTTTGGCCCTCTGTGTTTTTATTAGATGTAGCGTCCCTTGAGGTTAAGGTCGTACACTGAAAGCAGGCAATTCTACGTCAGGGTTTCCAGATTTCGGTAACTCATTCAGAAATAAAGACAGATTATATCCATAGGTTTATAAACCTTTCTGAGAAAAAAATAGAATTAATCAGTACATCGATCATGGCTAGCCTCTACAGTCCAAAGTAATTTCTGCTTTTTTTTAAATCGTTTAGTCTACTTCATGTCGTCACACAGTTATTATTATATTAATGATTTCTTGATTCTTCGTCCAGGTATTCGTTCTAGTGCGGTTGGTGAGTTACGCATATATTTTATTCATGGCCTCTGAAAAAGTGCTGAGTTTACTTTTAATGCAGAATCAACAGTTGTGTTTAATTATAAAAATAAAAAAAAGCCAATCTGCACGTTCATCGTTAAAAAAATCACCGCCATCCAAGCTAGACACTTTATGTTAATGTTACAGTTTGTTTGAAGTTTTTCTTCAGGTCGTCTCGAGAAAAGTTACATTAAAATGTGAATGGTCTATATCTACATGTGTGGGCGGATGACTCCATGACAACACTGCTATGTTATACATGAAAGGAAGGAGTGCAAAGCGATTGCCGAGTCACAAGGCGCTGATAGTTCCCCATATTATTGTCTTCTCCCGCACCTGCAGGTTCAAACTGGATTTGGCCGAACTGGAAGCCACTTCTGGGGTTTCCAAGGGCATGATGTCATCCCTGACATGGTTACAATGGCTAAGGGCATCGGTAATGGATTCCCTATGGGAGCCGTTGTTACAACACCAGGTGAGATTATACGTCAGACCATTCACCAGCACCAAAGGGTCATCTTAAACCGTCTTAATTTTTTACTAATAGTAATAAATCAATGTCTGTAATGTGGGATTTTAATTATCTTTAACAGGTCAATTTACAGTTGCCCGTCTATGACCTGAAGAGGAAAAATTAATAGCTGTGAGTGATAAGGATTATGCTTTCAAAGAATATGGGACATAAAGAACAGATCATAGAGCTAAGAAAGATTTCTGGTAATGTTCCTATTACAATATTAGTAATCTGTAGGACTTGTTGACTTCAATAATGTCTGGAAGAGAAAAAAAAAGGAACATTCAGGGCTGGGAAAATAAGCCGTCTTGACCCTCTCCTCCGTGGTTCATTGATTTCTCTCTCCACCTTCTAATCTATGTACCCTAGTTTGCTGATTAGCATAAAGATTTGCTTTGCACTTTCAAACAAGTACATCCTATTTCTGGAAGCGCATCATCACAGGTCGCTTCTTGTGTTATTTGTTGTGATAGCCTGTTTCCATGGTAATCGGTTAATAATCAAAGTTTTGCATACTGAGAGACCCCTCTAGCTTTTTCAAGATGATGTTTAATTTTTACAAGAAACAAATGGAACAGGAACTGAAGCCAATATGACAACAAAATGCTTTTTACACCCCCTACTTTTTTTTGGATAATAGTTTGAATGCTTGAAACATGTCAGAAACATTAATTAAAACATGCAGTTGCTAAAGGTGTGAGCTTGTTTATTCTTGTTTTTTTTTTCTTCTCCAGAAATCGCTGCCTCTTTTGCCAGGGGAGTGCATTTTAACACCTTTGGTGGAAATCCTGTGGCTTGTTCCGTTGCTTCAGCCGTGCTAAATGTAAGCCATTTCCTTTCCTTTCACAAACTTCGACTTGAAAAAACCACAAAAAAAACCCATAGGTAACTTCAAATTCTCAGAATCAGACAACTTACTGCTGATTGCAGATTGCTTTTTCAAACAGACAATTATAGAGGACGGCACACAGAAGAACAGTCGCGATGTGGGCACCTACCTAATGATAGAGCTGGCAAAGCTCAGAGACAATTATGAAATCATTGGCGATGTTCGCGGGAAAGGCTTGCAGATCGGCGTGGAAATGATCAAAGACAAGGTACCAAGTGTGTGACAGAAGCGTTTTGCCCCTGTTCACGTGTTTGTTAAACGTGTGTTGCGGCACGCCGCGTCCTGGGGGCAGGGTTCAGCTGTGTCCCAGTTAACCAGTGGCTGCAACACTAGCCATCTGTAATTGCTAGCAGTGCAAACTAACTTAGGGTGAAGGCTCTCTTACAGGATCGCTACTTTTTACTGTTAAAATAGTTTGTTGTTTTCCCCTTTAAAAAAAAAAAGCTGTTACTACATATAAGACAGATAAAAAAACAATCCTTTAACCCTGTGAGATAACCTGACATTCTATCAGATTTGAGCCTCACGCTAGCTTTTGTAAGTTAGGATCAGGCTCCAGGTCAGCAACTGGTTACTAGAGGATACACACCAAATCCTGACTTTAGTTAACCCTTAAACTATATGACTGGGGTCTGATGGTTTTGGGTATTCTTAAACACGTTTCCTTGAACTTTGGTCCATTCTTGAACTGAATTGTTGGGACCTAGTCAGGTTTGTGTACATAACTTCTCACATAAACATTTTCCACTCTGTCCCCAACCCTTTCATGGACCTGGGATCATGACTTTGTGATGGATTTATTTATTGGGATGCATATAATCCTAATTTCTGTACCTTGAACATCCTCGCTGTTTTGAAACGCTTTTGTTTTTCCCCATTCTTCACAAGTTCTGTACCCTCTCCTTGCCATCACTTTGATGTTTGATGCTCTCCTCTATTTCTCCATCAGATTCATGTTCGCCTCTAGAAACATTGACTATGTAGTACGTCAGCAAAATTAAACTATAACATTAAACTTAAATGTCCCCGAGGTTTGATTTGGCTCATTCAAAGCGATCTGAAGAGATCATAATCCATTCAAATGTGCCTGCTCCCCTATTTACAGACCAGCAGAGATCCGCTTCCTCCTGAGGATATTGCTGAGATCTTTGAGGATGTTAAGGACATGGGAGTCCTAATAGGCAAAGGGGGAGTTTATGGACAGGTAACATTAATCACATCCTATGTCTTAATTCGATATGTTTCCTTTCCTTTTCTGTTCTCAATAGCAGTTTGAAGTAACCCAAATTGGATTTTGGGTGTAACATAAACACATGGGAAAATACATGAAGAACATTTTAAAATTCATGGGGGATGAGAACTTTAGCTAAGCTTATTTTTTTAGTATGTCACTGTAACAGTAATACTGGTTGGCTATCAAAGGGATGAAAATATATTAATTAAACCTACTGACTAGTAAAGTAAAACTAATTTGCGCTACATACTTTTTGCTTAAATCCAGTCAATTTTGGCCAAAAAAAAAAAATACTGTTAGACTTAAGTCATTTTGCAACATTGTGGGTGCCAAAGCCTTTGAGTAAAACAATGCTGGGCTAATTTACTTATTTCTCTGCTTAACATTTTATGATGTAAAAAATGGTTAGACTGACATGAATTATCAAGTTAGCTGTAGGTTTTCAGACTCACTATACAGTACGCTACTTTTTTTCTTAAAAGCTGCTCAACATTTTTTTTTTGTACAGGTTTCTTGTAGTATGATCTCTTTATGATATTTGGGGGGAAAAAATCTTATTTCTACATTTTACATTTATTTTTAATGAATTTTTATTTTTTACTGCACTAAGTGTAATAACAACAGCTATTCTGTGAAATAGAAACAGGTAGCAGTAGACGTCCAAATACACAAAGGTGCTGAAGTTACAAAAAGGTATTTAATTATTAAATAAGAAAACTTGTTAAACTGAATCACAGAGGGATAAAATCAGGAGGAATCATGAACCCTGGGGGAAACCAGTCAATTCAAGCAAAGAATGAAGAAAAAACAAGACAAGGGGACAGTGATTAATGGGAAGCTTCACAGGTAAGTTAAGTTACAAAAACATGGCAGATGTCATGGGGGAGGGAACGTGAGAGGTTGAGAGAGAAGCTACATAATAAATTAAATAAAGCAACAGGGACCAAGGTAAAACGAGCATTGTAAAAGAAGGGATTACATATATGAACACCTAGTTATTTGTGAAATGTAAAAACCTCCATTACCAGCACGTATTTATGTTTAAAAGGTTACAAACAATAGAAGCACAAAATATAAAATGCGCTCTAAACTATGATCACACAAAAAACTGAAGACAGCGTACAGCCAAACATGTGGCTCAGCCAGATCCAAACTCAGGAACAGGAAGGGATGGAACACAGCTTTCAAAATAAAACCAGAGCTGTGGTCTGAAGAGGAAAACTGAAGAAAAACGCAAAACCGAATTTTAACCAATTCACAAAAATCTGAAAGAAAATCTAAACAAAGTGATTAAAAACCCAATGTTCTAAGGATTAGGAAAACATAAAAGACAGAAAAAAAATTGAAATATTTTACTAACTATGCTATCTTGTTATTTAAAACACAACCAGAACAACTACTGGGTACTTTAAAAAAAAAAAAAAAAAACATTTCACGTTTTTGCTTATTTAACATCTGTTTGTCTGTACAAACGTACTTAATTTTCCCGTTGGCTATATTTAACGATATTTTATTCATTGTTGTTCCGCTGAAGATCTTCCGCATCAAACCCCCCATGTGCATCACAAAGGAGGATGCAGATTTCTTCTTGGGAGTTTTCAAAAAATCCGTCCAGAACTACATGGAGAGAAGATGAAAGATCGATGAAAGGTCAGATGACTCAAAGAAGAAGAGAGAGCAAAGGAAAAGCAACATTAGCAATGAATATTGTTTCGTCTTTAATAAGTTATTATTGCCTTTATAACAGGAAGGCTTGAATGCACTAATTTTCTTTCAATAACGATAATGAATATGTTTCTCACATATATGTCTTTTATTGAATATGTCTGACTAAATGTCAAAAAATCAATTTGTAAAAATAATACTCTGGCTTTGATTAGTCTACTATTTCTTTTTTATCTTAACTGTTTTTTTTAATGTGTGATGATTAAGATACCAGAATGTATTTTAGCATTTGTGTGTGCATTAGCATTTTTAATAAACTGAAATTTTAATAAAAATAATCAGACAAAGTTAGTGCATCACTTGTTTTTTTTATCTTTTGTTTCAAATCTTCCTCTAAAATATGGAGCTCTCAAACATATTTGACTGCTCGACAGAGTTCTTCTGCTTTTGCTTTCTTTCGTCAATGTTATATGATTTGGATTAACCCATTAATCTATAGTATTTCTTGGTTTTTAATGTGTTCATTTAAAAAAAAAATTGTTTGAACTTCATTTATTTTTTTGCGTAGAACAAGTAAACTTTGCTAACGTATAGAGTTCTCATGTTAATCAAGGTTCTAACCCACATGAAAGACGGGACTCTCAGGAGTGCAAATAATTTTGAGTTAATTGAAAGGTTTGTATGTTGTTTGGAGCTGGAAGCCGTGAACACTAAGAGGGAAACCAGAGACAGCGGGCAGAGAGGGAATCCAGAGACAGCGGGGACGGAGGGAATCCAGAGACAGCAGGAACCGCAACAGTTCAACGGGGAACTCAGAGGATGGCAAGGACGACGTGGGAGACCGGAGACCACTGAGAGGTAAGCAGAGTTGGGTGAGGTTATGCAGACGGAGCGTGTTGAATAAGGAATAATCTTACTTTTGGTGGAGGTTTTTGACGCCAGGAGTGAGTGGTGAGTCCTTTCAGCTTGTGTCCAGGTGGAAAGGTTGTCCAGGGGGAGAGCGCAGCTGATGGAGACTGCTGGAGCGAGCAGGCCGAGCTGAGCCAGAGGAGCGGTGAAACCAGATGATTGTGACGA
The DNA here is from genome assembly GCA_032876305.1 of Orestias chungarensis. Taxonomy (NCBI): domain Eukaryota; kingdom Metazoa; phylum Chordata; class Actinopteri; order Cyprinodontiformes; family Cyprinodontidae; genus Orestias; species Orestias chungarensis. Next base: position 11,666,783 of record JAVLVB010000002.1, read on the forward strand.
CCGTGGGATTCTTGCAAGGTTTTGATCACTGATGACGGTGAGAATCTGGGTGGAGCACAGGAGACGATGAAGGACATAGAAGGGCAAAGACAAAGTATCAAAATAATCAAAGTATCAAAATAAACAAAGTATCAAACTACAAAAAACTCTAGGAGGCTAGGGGGAATAAATAAACAACTGAGGACTAAGGTAACTGGAGACTAGAGAACTTGAAACTAACAACTTGAAACATAAATCATAAAACTAGAGAACGAGAATCACTAGAGATCTAACTCGAGAAAGGCTGGCACTAACAGTTAAGGTTACCGGAAACAACTGGCGATGAGTAGTTCGTCCACCGCTCCCTTTATGCTACTTCAGCTCACGAGCGTCAAAGGTTTGCACCTGGCAGGTGAGAGGTGGAGAAGGTGTTCTAGCAGAGGAGGCTCTGACGACCCCCTGTGGACAACCTGAAAATGGTGGAAGTGAGTGCGGTGAGTGGGGAAACAGTCTGACAGTAGTTATTGATAAATCGGCGGTAAAAGTTTGCGAAACCAAGGAAACGTTGAAGTTGGCGTATGGAGTCTGGAATCGGCCATTCTGTGACTGTTTTGACCTTGGTGGGGTCAGCTAAGATCTGCCCGCCCTTGAAGATGTAACCAAGAAAAGTTATGGAGGATTTATGAAATTCACATTTCTCAACTTTGACGTACAGACGGTTGCGGAGCAGGCGTTGAAGAACTTGGCGGACGTGTGATTTGTGTTTTGTAATGGTTCTGGAAAAAATGAGAATATCGTCTAGATAGACAAAAACAAATATATTTAAAAAGTCACGGAGAACTTCATTTATTAGGGCTTGTACATTGTGAAAAATCACCTAAGAAGCTTGCTGATCTGCAAAAATATTACAACAAAATGGAGAGTGAGTTGTACGACAGGCTGAGGGAATAACAGGGGAGACAACAGCATTGGAAACAGTGGAGGCAGAGGCAGCAGAAGAATCCGTAGGTCTGGCGAGAATCAAGAGTCAAAGCACAGAACGGGGTCAGGCACTCAAAGACAGATTCGGGGTGACGTGGGCGAGCCATAAGGCAGGGGTCAGAGGGCAGACACAAGGTGTAGAAGGTCAGAAGTCAGTGAGGAATCCTGAGGGCAAGGTGAGACAGGAGGATCGGGGAACGACGTGGTCATGAGAACAGGAAACAGGATCAAAAACGCTAAACATCTAGAAAATAAATAAATAAACAAACATGCGTTTATTAATCGGACACTGTCTTGTTATAAAAAAAAAGATGATCAGATGGAAGAATGACGCCTAATAGGTACAGGCAGCAAAGATGCAGGTGAAACAGATCAGATGATAAAAATGTGGGGGAGTAAAATCCAAGCAACACACGCAGACAGGTCAGAATCACAGCAAATGTTCAATAAACTTTTTTTGTTTTATTTGAGTTTTTGTTTAATTGTGAGTTTTACTTTTAGTGATAATCAAATGGGAATACATGCTTTATGATTGACATATTAATTACACCCCGCAAAAATTTGTTTTAGTTTAAAGACTGAAGACAAGAAAAAAACAAAACAGAAATGTGACCTCTGAACATGAATAGTTTCAAAAGCACTATCTAATATGCACTTTTCTCGCAAACAAAGTTTAACTTTTGAGAAATTAGACCCCGGAATACATTTTGTTTGAAAGAAACATTGTAAGTATAATGTAATTATTAAGTTGAAGTGTTTACCAAAGACATGAATGTTGGTCTCTTTAAAAGTAATTATGCGACCTGAATGGCAGAGTTGTTTTCAACAAAAGAAACCCAGCCACTCATGCAAGGTGATGAGAAAAGTGTCATATAAGACATTACCAAAGTATGATAATAATGCTTCATTGTTACGCCAGGCCCAATGCCAAAATTATTAAGCTATCGACAAAAGCACGAGTGCTGTTAGTTATCCAGCAACCTGCAAAAGTGAACTACAACAACAGGAACATGGCATCCCTCAGTTACACATTTATCTCCTGAAGCAATAAACAACCTAGGAAGGGGAAGACATGATGGAGGCCTCTTACTTGACCTGAAAAATAGACAGAATGGTTGTAAATTGTATTAATGGGTGTCATGGATAAGCTGTGCTGTAATGATGTGCTAGAGAGACAGCTGGAATGCGTAAGAGCTTCTGAAAGAGACAGAGGCAAATTTCAACGCACTAGATCAGACCTGGGCAAACCAGGACCCGCAGGCCACATCCGGCCCTTTCTGCACCCCTGTCCTGCTTGTGTGAGGCCAATCATAAATTACAAAACAAATAAAATAAAATGGCATCATGCATGAAATACAACTTTGTTGCTTTATTGTGAAAAGCGTCACGTCCACGCCTTTTCTGTATGTGACAGTAGCAGGTGTTACCTCCATCCATGTTTAACCATCGGATTTCCCCTAAGTCTCTGTGCCGCGCAAGAGTCAAACTTTGCGTGTGCTTGTGCAGCCCTCATTATCGTCGTGCTGTGTTCATGCCTAAAGTTAACTACTGACACAGTGAAACCTCAATTAACGTATTTTGGCAAAGTTTGACCACTTTTTAGAGCGATACATTGAAACATAGTTTTGGCAGCTGCTGGTCTACTTAATAAAATATTCAACTATATTAATTATAAGAATATCATAATAGTATTTATTATTTTTTAGAACAACAGCGGCCTTTCTGTGTATCTATGGTTTTTAGCATGAATATCTATAAACAAATGTATGAGAGCAAGATTGCTCGAAAAGAAAAGAGCATTGCAGATTATTGTTTAATATGTTGTTATATTTCTGTATTTGACCTCAACGCCACATTTTCACATAGCCTAATTATAAATGGTTACAGAACAGTTTTATTCTCCGAGTTACCCCTTAGCAGCTATTCAAAACAGGCAATTAATCACATTTTCCAATGGAAAAAGTTTTAAAGAATTGTTGTTTGTTTTTTACAATATTTAAAATATGTCATGTAAGAAGAATTGCAGTATTGGTAATAAATGCTAGTGATTTATTTTATTTTGAAAAAGTTCATGGTTAAACTAGTTGTTATGATGCTAAAACAGCAAAAGTGTCAGTGTGTGTTTTTACTGGTGACCTGACTGGATTTTGTGAACTTCACCCTGTAAGATGTTTCAGACCACGTGTCTTCTGTTTTAACTGTATAATTTGGAATGTGCATCAGTTCTCCTCATTATTAAGAAGCTCCAGATATTCATGTACTGAAAGATTATTTATAATTTAATTAACTGTAATATACGATGGAAGATGGTTGAGCAGAATTAGGTCAAAGTTATCGTTGGTGTGGCCCTATTCCGGCCATTCATCGGGCCCCCTGAAAATGAATAGCCCACCCCTGCACTAGATAGTGCTACAATGCAAAAAGGTTTTTTGTTTTTTTTAAATAGCATTTTCATACCAACTGAGAGTGACATAATTCTTGTATTGCGCTATAAAATGTCGTGACGTGCCTGGAAAACACATAATACCCCCTATTTACTATGGAATTAAAAGATTTGTCAGGCCTCTTCATCTCATTTTGACGTCTCCTTTTCTGTATTAAGAGACAGATGACGCATATGCATATTTCCGACTTGGAACGATGCAAAGCTAATGGAGTTAAATCCTTCATCTGCGTTCTCATCTGATTAAAAGTCAATCAGATCATTTTAAGATGTCGTTAAAAACAGAACACGTTAATATTATACCCCCGATGTGTGTTGCTCTGTAATACCTTCCCGGAAGAACGTTTGCTCTTTTGTTTTGTTTTCTCCGTAGGAAATCAGGACAAGCTTACCTACACAACAATCCCTTACCAGATTACTTTTAATAGAACCAACATACGGATGCAGCAGTTTTGACGTCAGCCTTCAATCACTGTCCCACAGACCTGCCGTGTATGCTTGTGCATTTTTACACCAGACAAAAACAGCGCAAGAGAGACGATTCGGTTTGGTTTGGTGTATTTTAGAGGGGCTCTTTAAAGGCGAATTAATCTTTATAAGGAATAGAAACCCTGAATTATTGATGACACAGCTCGCATTTCACATGGCCATAAATTCAATAGCAGGGATTAAGATGGTCAGCAAATTGCTTGCAGCACTTCCTACAACTCAAGTAAGCTTTATTAATATGGCTTTTCAAACCCAAGCAACTTATATGGCTGCAGTTTAGGATTTAAAAAGCGGAAAATCGAAAAAAAAACTAAAAAGAAAAGTAAGTACGTGAGTGAAAAGTAAGTTATTCAATTGCAGATTTACACCAGAGCTGTATCTTTTTTCACTTATTAAATAAAAACATTTCGTATATAGCTGAATAGAGAGATACTTGCCGTAGCCATCAAAAATATTCTGACATGGGTGGGAAAGGAGAGCTCGCCTCACTTCTTCCTTTTGGTTGTGAGATCTTTACGCCTTGTTTTAAATATCCTGGCCTCTTATCAGTTAAATCAAGATGTGTCAGTCCTTAATGGAGATTGTCATACTGCAGGCTCAAGGTCTACTTCAGCTTACAGACGGTCTTGCTTGTTCTCCGAACACCTGCTGAATATATAGTGGATTCTACAAGGGTGAGCTGGATGTATCCTGCTTAGAGCAAATAGTTATTTTTATATAGTTATCAATAGTAATTTTGCAGTCATGAACACACCAGACTAAATATTTGAGTTTTATGGAGAGCAAACTTCCATTAACATGCTATGTAATGATGTTGTAATTACATGCTGCTAATTTTGACCATTGTGTATTCTCCAAAGAATTTCCCTTGCATGAAATTGTCTCTTCATTTTTAATCATTTTATGTATTATTATTTCAGTATGATTATACTATATTATTATTGTTTATATAAAATAGCCAAGACAAATATGTTACAATAAAACACATTCATAGGAGGTCCTTTTTTTTCTTTTTTACATGACTTAATGTATAAAAGACAAACCAAAATGCACACAGGTAGTAAATCTCCCCTCTATGTCCCTTTTTTGTTTAACTTGCAAGATTTATACACCGTTTATATAGAGAACTTGTACAGTAACTCTTTAAAAAGAGATTTACTTTAAACCGAAAAAGCTATAAGAGAGAATGTAAATTACATGCAGAAAATAAACCATGTCAAAGTTCTATCAGTGGATCTTTGAAGAGCTGAAGTTTTCTGCGAATTTATGTTAAACATGTGGAACTTAAAAACGATGATGCCCCCAGGTTTAGTTGTATTTCAGAGAACAGTAAATTTATTTGTCCCAGATGACCAGACAGTCCTGGATGATTAATTATGAAAAATCAGAGTAGAAGGACACTCTGGCTTTTGCTGCTTCAGACTGAATGTTGTTAGAAAAAACGTATTGAATACGTTAAACAATAAATTACAAGCAAAATTAAGGCAAGTAAATACATATAAACATAAGGAATATCATAAAAATCGAAAAACAAACTGTGCAGTTGTGTAAGCATGAAAAGATAATAGAACTATACAGCTATAAAAAATAGAATATGAGGATACTAACTACAACATGTACACGTGTTTTAAACACTACTAATATGAGTTTAAAAGGGGCTTTTTCTCACCTCATATTCATGTCCCAGCAAAAAAAAACAAAAAAAAAAACATTATGTTTAAGAGATGTACAAGTCTACAAATTGGTATTAAAGTTTAGTTAAATAAATAGTGGTTTTTATGGAGTTTTGACAACTCTGCCCCTATGTTATTTATAAAATATCATGTTATTTCTTAACAGTGGATTTTATTTCTGTCAGAGTGAGTTCCTTTAAGCACCTCTCCAGTTGTCCACAGGGGGTCACCCGTGCTCACCCTCTACTGGAGCGTTTGCCACCCCAGGTGCATCATGTTGGCGTTGATGAGCTGCGCCTGCTATAAGAGGAGTGGTGGACCAGCTACTCGACCCCTGACTGTTTGTTACTCCTTGTTAAACCTTGTCTCAGCGCCTTCTCTAGTGTGTATTATATTTCTAGTGTTTCACGTATTTTTGTAGTTCTCTTGTGCTCTAGTTATGTCTCAGTAGTTTTCTAGTTTTTATGATTTTGTTTGTTACATTGCTGCTCCCTTTTTCCCACGCTCCTAACAAAATTGTGCTCACCTCAGGTTCCCGTCATCTCCCGTGCTCCTTCCCCACAAGATTTCTCTCCGGTTCCTCGCATCCATCTGGTCTCTGCTCCTCTTGGCTCGGCTCGATCTGGCCGGTCCAGCATCACTCCATCCGGCGTGCACACCCCCCTGGACAATCCCTCCGCTTCCCACCGCTGGATTGGAACTCAACTCTCAGTCTTTCCCCCTGGAGTCAACATCCATCAACCATCAAGTAAGATCAGTCCAATATTATCCTTCTCTCAACATTACAACTACTCACCTGTCCTGTCCTCCACCTCAGTAGTCACTGGTCTCCCACGCCGCCTTGCGCTCCGTGCTTCCTGCCGTTCCCCGCTGTCCTTGCTGTCCTGCCGAACATCACCGTCCCCCGCTGTCTCCCGTTACTGGATCTCACCCCCATCCTGCCGAACATCACCGCTCCCCGCTCTCTCCCGCTGCCGGATTACACCCCCATTATACAACAATCAAATTCTTTATAACTGTTCTCCTGAGAGTTCTCTGTTTATGTGGGTCAGAAGCCTAAACATCATGACAGAACACTCAGGCCAAGGCGACCCACAAGAGACTCTCAGGAGAGTAATCACTGACCAATCCGCCATGCTCCACTCCCACGATTCCGTCCTCCGTTCACTTACTGAACAACAAGCCACCACCAATCAGACCCTGGATCAGATTACTCACCTCCTCCAAAATCACCTCCTCCGACCTGGTTCCCCCACCTTAGGAGGGCGCTACCGCTTCAGTTCCTCCGTCGCCGCCGAGGAGTTTCACTTCCGGTTCCTGAAAGATATTTGGGTAAGGCTGGCGGCTGTGAGGGCTTTATGATGTAGTTTTCGTTGGTTTTTGCCTGCTCCCCGCACTCTTTTCTCAATGATGACGCCAAGATAGCGTTTGTTATCGGTCAGTTGTCCGGTACAGCGTTGAAGTGGGCTGAGTCGCGTTCCAGGACTTTAAGGAGGAATTTATGATGGTTTTTGGCCACGAGTCAGATTATTTAACCATTTAACCAGAGAAAGACCGTTTAAGGGGAAACCGTAGAATATCTGCCAGCCGGGCCTCCGCAGTCGTTCAGCCTTCGCCCCTGCCCGTGGAAGTCTCTCCCAAAGCTGTCCCGGAGCCCCGCAGGTCATCCCATCACCCATGCAGGTCGGACGAACCATGTTGTCACCGGAGGAACGGCAAAGGAGGATGCAGAGTAAGGAGTGCCTTTACTGTGGAACCCCCGGTCACTTCATTGCCAACTGTCCCAGCCTCAGGAAGGAGAAGCTCCCAGAGAGGGTCCGCCTGTAGATACTATACAACAGACGGAGAGCAACCCCCCGCCTAGTTAGTCTCGTCTAATCCTTGCACTTATAATACAATATTATAATACAATAATGCCACCATCAGACATAACCAGAAAACATTCAATCTATCTGTACTAGTAGACTGGTTGCAAACAATCCCTTATAGCTCAAGTACTAGTCAAACAATTGCAACTGGCCACTTCCCTGTTAGATAACCCTCTCCGAGTCTCTGCTCTTGATGGTTGGTCCTTACCCCAAATCACCTACATCACCGGCCCCCTAGAGTTAGTCCTGTCCGTTAACCATAAAGAGCATCGCTCATTTTTTGTCTTTTACTCAGCACAACCCCATATCATTTTAGTTTTTGACTGGGTTCATTCCTACAATCTCACCATAGACTGGTTCGACTGCTCCATTTCCTCCTGGTCATCCAACTGCCTCTCCTCTTGTCTCCAGGCCGCTGTTCCTCCTAGCCCGCCCCAGAAGGATGTCTCCATTGATTCCCAGGATCTCAGCATCATACCCGAGGAATACCTGGACCTTAAACAGGTCTTCAATAAAAGTAAGGCCTGCTCTCTACTCTACACAGACCGTATGACTGCGCCATAGACCTGTTGCCCAGAGCCCCTCCACCTGCCAGCCGTCTCTTCAACATCTCCCATAAAGAATGGGAATCGATGGAGACCCATATCAGTGAGTCCCTAGCCGCTGGTATAATCAGGTCCTCCTCTTCTCCCCTCGGGGGGGGCTTCTTCTTTGTAACCAAGAAAGATGGTTCGTTCCGATCCTGCATTGACTACCGAGGTTTAAACAATATCACCATCAAAAACAAATATCCTTTACCCCTTATCACCTCCACCTTCGAGTCCCTTCACAAAGCCACCGTTTTTACCAAGCTGGATCTGCGCAACGCATATCACCTTGTCCGCATACACCAGGGGGACGAATGGAAAACAGCCTTCAGAACACCCCTTGGTCATTTTGAGTAGTCCGTCATGCCATTTGGTTTATGCAATGCCCCGTCCGTCTTTCAAGCCTTAATTAATGATGTTCTCCGTGATTTTCGTAACATTTTTGTTTTTATTTATTTAAAAGACAGTCATCTTCTCCAAGGACCTCCCTCAACACAGATCCCACATCCGACAAGTACTCCAACGCTTCCTCCAGAACCTTCAGAGACCGGGAGCCTCTGAAGGTGAGGACAGGTGAGGTGAGGACAGGTGAGGTGACAAAACTGCGATCAGTGAGGAATGAATGAAGGGAACGATCTTACTTGTGGAGAGTGAACTGTTGTCGCCAGGGAGGAGAGAGTGGCGAGTTTCTTCCAGATGAGTTGTAGAAGCCGTGGTCCAGAGGAGGTCGAGCAGTGGATGGTTTATGCTGGAGCGGGCAGACCGAGCTGAGCCAAGAGGAGAGGGAACCAGATGACGAGGGGAACCAGAGACCTAGAGCTCCGTGCGCTCCGTGCTTCCTGCTGTTCCCCTCTGTCCCGCTGTCCTTGCTGTCCTGCCGAACATCACCGTCCCCCGCTGTCTCCCATTACCGGATCTCACCCCCATCCTGCCAAACATCACCGCTCCCCGCTGTCTCCCGCTGCCGGATTACACCCCCATTATACAACAATCAAATTCATTTTAACTGTTCTACTGAGAGTTCTCTGTTTATGTGGGTCAGAAGCCTAAACATCATGATAATTTCCTATTAAATCAATGTATTGTAACTGAAGGCTGAAAGATTTTGGGGGATTTTTACAAAGCTGTATCAGAAAAAGAAATAACAAACTGTTTTCACATGTTGTCCTCTCAGAACATTGCATGGTTTTATGACTCGTAAAAATCATGCCTTTTAAACCCTGTAAAGTGGTCTGATTTCTCTTCCTTTTTCAATTTTTTCTATTAATAATGTGTGATTTCAATCCAGGTTCCCAGCCATTCATATAACAATGTCCTTTTAGAAATGTGTCGGCTGACATTGTGTCTTATGTTGATAAAAAAAGATGCTCAAAACACGACTGAGGTCAAAACAAGAGCATCTGCTTTGACTAGAGTTTGGCCTTGATGCAAGAACCTGCAGTCAGTTCGTGTTTACATTCGCGTCTCCATTTCCACGTGTATCGATCGACCTTTTTTGTTACATTTTAGTTGTTTTATCTTATGAAATGAATGTTGATTATTAAAAAAAATAACTTGCGTAAATACCAATAGAAGTTATAAAATATCAATGGCTCTATGGGAAGAAAATAATTGACCCCTGATTATTGTGACCAACCAACATAAAGACAACATAAATTATGGTAAAAGCAATTATAAACCAACACTTCATGCGTGGATTTGAAGAAACTCATCAATGAATGAAAAAGTATTTGACATTTGTCAGTATAGGAAGGGAAAAAATGCCATCAATGAGAGATTTCAAATTAAACAATAATGCTGAGCCGTCAAAACAATAATACAAAAGCTCATTTAATATTTTCCAAAAACCTTTGAGAATATGTTTAGTGTAAAATAAAAAAAGGATCATTTTTGAGGTGTCCTGCTTGGTAAAACTAAAGGTTTTAGAAACAGATAATTGTACTCACAGTCTAAGAAAAGGGCTAATCTGTTGTTAAAGGACAATGGAGATGGTGGAATCAATAAGTCTGCTTTAATATGTTTGCTCTGATAGTTCTCTCCTCGTTTAATAAATGAACCATCACATTATGATGTTTGATTTTACAACTGCATGTTTACACTATGTACCATTCATGCACTTCAAGTCTCATGCAATACATTGCATTTATTGTTTTAAAAAATCAGTTTTTACATTTTAAGATGAATTAGAATCAAAATAATAAATAAGGAGTATGGCTGAAAAAAACAGAAGAACAATATAGGTATGAAAAGAGCAATTCAAATGTAAAAAAAAACAACTAAACTAAATGAGCCCAAATAAGGTAATGAGGAAAGAGACATTAAACGATTAAATTATTCAATGCGGCCTTCTGAATTTTTCCCATGCTTTCATCGACAATTCATTAACAGTTGGATGTCCTCTAAAGTAATATATGCCATTGAAAAATCTCCTGAGAATAAAAGAAGTTGGCACGTCAGATCCGTCTCTTTGTCTGGGTTGTCCCCTAAAGACAGTATCTAGAGCATTACAATCTGACATGTGATTACATGGCTGATGATCGGAGACTCTCCACCTGCAACGATTAGTGTCTCTTTTCCCACTCTGTGTGTTTTTCTCCATCACTCTTTCAGGAAACAGTTCTTCTCTCTCATTTAAACCTTTTTTTATCCTCTACCATCTTCTGTTTCTACACTGGGCAGAAGCAGGCCCAAGTGTGGAAATGTCATAGAAAAAAAGGTAAAACACGAAACTAAGGGTTAAATTCAATATGGAAATTAGTTGTATTTGGCTCGGTTTGCCTGCCAGAACAAGTGGATATTTATCAAGTTTTCGGTGATCAGTGTACAATATTATAGATAAATTTTAAAGAGTATAGAAAGTAATCCTTAACCGGTTCATTTGTTACATCTGCTTTTCCCAATTAACTCCAGATAGGCCGGTCATACTAATGGAGGCAAAAAGGCATTAGAAACTGAATTTGACTGCATTTTTATCCTAATTAGGATTAAATTCCCATGAATGTCATTAAATGTACTGTCACTGCCTTTATGACTGAACTGTACTGATTCCTGGATTTGCCTTGTGAATTCATCTTAATTGTTTTTTGACCAACAGTCATTGTAGAAATAGAGGTTTTTCATTACATGAAATGAACTAGTATTATGGTTACAGTAGTGTACCACACTGTGGTGTCAATTACACTTAGCGTTTTAAAAATGGAACTACCAATTGGACAAGCATCAAACAGTAACATGATTTTTTTTACACTATTATGAAACAATGGTCGTGAATTAGATCCAGTCCACTTGGCATAGCTAAAGTTGTTTCTGAACATTGAACCAACCACGTGTTCTGATGCACTCAAAGGTCCGTTGGGGAGGAGAGCAGATGTGACCGAGATATAACTCAAAAAAACTAAAACAAAAATACCACCATTATTATCATTTAGAATGCATGTTAAAAGTTGTGCTATTACTCCCAGAGAAAATATTCTCACTGACAAAGGCACTGGGTTGTTAAAGAAGGCACTTAGAGTCAAATCATGGGTTTCTTTGGAGAGCCTAATTAGCTACTGAATAACTTTGTTAAGGACTGACAGCGTTGAAGTGTGCCATGGTCACTTTGAAATCTTTTTGTTCTTAAGCTCGGATCTGCTGCCTGGGTCAGTAAGGACAGGATCATGGGAATGAGAGTTTGTTTATTTTTACAGGGGAATGGGAGGAACAGTGCGGTTTCCCGAAAAGTACATCAGGGAGTCTTAAAACCTTCCTTGAGAAAGAGGAGGGATCTGGACTGCTGACAAGGTTAGATTAAAGAAACAATTAAGTGTCCAGCAAACATGACAAGCACTAAAGGATTATCAAATAATGAGATCCTAAAGTATTTGCAAAATACAAGCTGCTCTCCGTGCACATGAAGAATCAAGAATCATTTTATTTATATAGCGCCAATTTACAACAGATGTCGTCTCAAGGCACTTTAGGAGAAAATAAATTAAAATCATGGATAAATCATCACCAAATCAATTTGAAAAAGTTCCAATCGAAGGAGCCCCAGCAGATTGCATCGAGTCATTGCCTTGCAGTATTCACTCCTCTGGAATCAGCAGACCGAAGTAATGGCTTGTGTTGTCGTTTACTTTACAGCAATCCCTCATACTGAGCATGCAAGTAGCGACAGTGGAGAGGAAAAACTCCCCTTTAACAGGAAGAAACCTCCAGCAGAACCTAGATGAACAGGATACTGAAAAAAAGAGTTTATAGCAGCAGTTGTAGAACGTCACTGGAAGCATCTCAGCCCATGTTCTCATCCAAGAAGCTGTCTCAGCTAACAGAACGCCAGACCAGGTGTGGCTACTATGGGCAAAAGAACACTCAGAGAAAACGAAAGGTTAACAAGATTGAAATAACGGTAACTAAAGCAGATTGGACAAAGGAAGAGAGTAGCAGAGAGAGGAGTGGTCAGATTGTCCTCCAGCAGTCTAAGCCTATAACAGCATAACAATACAAAACTTAAATAACCTAACCATGTAGGTTGAGACATTAACGTCTATTTGTTAGTTTCCTAGTTACTTTGACAAATATTTGAACAATGATGTTATAATGATGTGATGAGAGACCAGACTGAATTTGGCTAAACAGAAAAGTAGATTTCAAGACCGTGATATAATTCTTGATTTGGTTCAAAATAGTAAAAGATTATTGGAATCAAATGTGACAAAAATAAGCGTTGATAGCACATCCTCTAGTGTTGTGTCGTTGTCACAGGTAATCAAACAAATATTAGTTTCACTAGTATCACACAAAACTGTTATTGTAAAAGTTGATTAAAAAAATCAATACAAACTAACTTGCTTAAATCTGTGTCAAGCATCTTAACCAGAATTAAATCCAGGGTGATAATAGGCTTAAAATCTGCCTTTTGCAAAGCAGAAGAAAAATCTGTGTGCTTTCAATCCCACAGACGCAAGCGAGCCCTGCTTTAGTTGAATCAGTAAAAACCGTACCAACGTTCCATGTTTCTCCTTTTTGCAGATGAAATCGCCCAGTTTTGTTTACTCTTTTAGACACTTTACCTGTCTATTGTCCCATAGCACTAGAAACGGTAGAGTAAACTTTTTCAGACGAAAACCTTCGGTGGTAGATATTTTTTTGGACCAAAGAGGGAGAGAACACGACTCAGTAAAACAGAGAAAGATGCATCTTTGTCTTTGTTGGTTTATTGAAAGGCATAAAGCATTTGAAATCTCTGTCCCTGAACGAGTCAGAGAGGCAGAGCAAGAACACAAAAGCACGGGGCACACATATACATTTTGGTTATCAGGGAGTACATAGAGTGGGCAAAGGGATCACATTCCACCAGGGAAACTACTCTGCTCCAAGACATAGGAGTTACATATGAGCTTTTGACCAGCTCTTCTAACACAATCCTTCCCTCTGCCCTTAAAGGAAACAATAACCTATTTGGGTTCTTTCACACTGGAAATGAGCACAACTGCTCCTAGACACAATACAGATACAACACATACAGTAACATTTTCTATCGCACTTTCTTTCTTAGGTATCCTTTGATATTTTTAGATTTGGTCATATGTGTTTTTTTTTGTGTTTTTTTGTCTTTGTTTTTTTTCCAGCATGCGCCAGGCAGGTTCAATTTAAGGTTGCACTTGTCGTAGATCTATAATTTTGTTGGTAAACCATAACAAAAGAGGTAAAAAAACAAACAAACACTTTTTATCATTAATTTAAGGTGACGATTTAAACCATTTAAAGTATCATTTAAAATTGCCTTCTGTATTTATTCAAGTTTTTTTATGATATTAAATTAAATAATGGGCTAAAAAATAACAATGTAAAGTAATTTGCCAGGGGGTAGTTTTTATTTTATTTTTACAGCACAGAGGAAGGGTGTGTATTTATTCTAACAGTATCTTACTTCTTTGCTGAACTAATCAAAGACTAAAAGCAAACCTTTCCTACAGAATGTGTGGTTATTTGTGAAGAGAAAACAGTTAGAACTGAAATAATGCTTGAGTCAACTTGTAACAACACTTACCAACAAATTACCTTTGAATCAAGAAGTACTTCGCAACAGAATACATTTTTCAAATGGTGTACATTGCAAAAAGATGTCCTGTTCCTTGCTTTAAATAAGGTATACATTTTTTTGTAAAAATTATTAATTTCAGCTTTGAAAAATCGCTTCACCTTAATGTAATCACTCAAATTTCATTGCAATGATAGTGTTTCGATTTAGATGTATTCAAGTAAATACATGTTTTAAATAAGCAATGTTAAAAAAAAGAGCCAGTTTTCATTTTTGTCTCACTACAAAGGTAGTTCTTTATCTGTTTTTACACAAAAATCTGGAAACATTGTCTTTTGTTTTGACCCACTTTGAGGACAAATGTCTCTTTAATTGTCAGAGTATTCTGGAAACGTCATCCTTGTCACCTCGGAAGGACTTCAAGGAAACACAAGTTAAAGTGTAACAAGAAGTTTCTTGAGAAAAAGCATACGCCGGCTTGATTTCTCTCTTGGAAGGGAAACAAGCCAGCAATATGGAATCAAGGTTACAGATGTGTGCGAGAGAAACAGAAGAGCAGGTATTGTTCAGTTTCATAAACAGCGACGACGGCACCTTTTAAAACACAAAGACAAAGCTTTCCCAGTGAATGATGAACCTTTACAGACGACCTTTGTCACAGCAGATGCGTGTTAAAAGTGGCTCTTTCATTTGCCTACAAACTATGCGTGCTTCACTGGAAACCATGGTATTTTTCTGTTTTAGGGCAATTAAGAAAGATGTGCTTAAATTGCACAATAAAGCTTAAGAAAGAAAGACAGAAAGAAAGAGATGAATAGAGAAAGCGAGAGATTGTGGACAAAAAACAAAAACTAAACCTTGATCCGAATGAGAATTTATAAGATTCAAGGATTGCCGGCTCCATTTTCTAGAATCTGAAAAAGTTGAGCTATTATGTAAAGACTTACCGAAACGATTTAGACTATAGACATATAAGGCCTGTAGAGACACGGCAAAAAAAAAAAAAAAAAAAAAAGACATACAGCTGTAATTATAGTAATAGATGGTTTCTGAATGTCACATCACACTTTTCAGATTATTTTAGATACACATTCAGAAATATGTATTGAAATGTTGGAAATAAATATTTGTTTTGTAGTTGCAACATGATAAAATGTAATAAAGTTCAGGGTATGAATACTTTTTTAAGTTTTGGAGATATTATTGAAATGCCCCGTTTCCTCGCTGTTTTATTGTGCGTCTGTCTCCCAGGGAAAGAGAGTACCTGATGTGACTGGGGGCCACCGCGTCAGTCGTCGGATTCAGAACGGAGCTGAGGTTTAAAGCACTTTTTTTGTCCTTCTTTCATTCTTTTGTGGTTCTACAGACAGAAGTACACATTTCACTAGAAATGTCACAATGACATCATCACAATGACACTAGTTTTGACGAATAATGAGAAAAAAAAAAGATTTTGTTTAGATTTATCAATCTGAATTGGGGATGGCAACTTTTAAACCACTTCCACAATTTGCCAAGTTCCCTATTTTTTTTTTACTGTTATTTTATCGTATCCAACATTTTTGGCAGCAGCTTTGTGTTTTTGTGTTTCTCAGTTCGGCTATTCAAAAATATTTGATGACCTTTTGACACCAGATAACGAGAAAGAGGATTTGCAGTTAAATGGTATTTTTGCTTCTTGCAGATATGAGCTATAGGAGAATAACTTATAGAATAAAGACATTATTAGAAATAATAAGGGTAAATCAAAACAGTTTGGCTTACAAAAATGAGTGTCACCTTTAAAGAAAAAGAATAAGTAAAAAACAAAAAAAAGCATAATATTCACACATGTACATGTTTGCTGTTTGTGTAGAAACACGAAGTCAAGGGGGAGGGAAGTTGGTTGGATTGCCTCCTTGCCTGATCAGGGTTCGCTCATCTTTCTCTGCCTTAACTTTTTTTTGTAAAAGAAAAACACTCCATTTGTACAAATAAAAGAAAACATGCTCATATAGAAGTTAGAAGAGTCGTAAGGGTGTGAGGATTCAGCCGTCCTGCTTGTGGGCAAAACACAAGCATGTCCACAGCATCACACACAACTGTCTCTGCGCCTTAGTCGAGTTAGCTCGGGTTATCGAGTACAAGCGCTGAAGGGAACACTCTTCACAAGGACCGTACAAACCCACATGCCTGGTACAAAAAATAAAAAAAAATCAACGGGGACCGACTGAATAGAGCCACTGCATAAAACTGGAGCTTTTTGCCAAAAAACAACACATTGGCTGAAAAAGATTCATCTCAATAAAATTGTTGGAGTTTATTTGCTGATTGGTATGAAAAGCCTCTTATATTCTGACAGGGCTGAAACGAGCCTTTTCAAACAAAAGACTCTTTCACAAAATAAAAAAAAACCCAAATACAAATAAAATCTAGATGCACCTTCCTAACAACAGGAACCTTTTCTGATAAAAACTTAAATGCTGTTTCTTGTGGTTTTGCAAACATCTAATTTTAGCCTGCAAGGCAATTAAACATAAGTGCTTAGTTGCTTGGACACAGATAAGAGTGAGTTTCTGATTCAGGGTGCTCTATATTGTAGTTTTTTTCTTTTCTTTTCCATACAGCTTAAATTTGTCCTTGAATGTGTGCTCAGGCCCGTGAGTAAGCAATCCCTCTGTGGAAATGAAGGACAGGGAAGTTTCCATAGTGAAAGTGGGCTGAGAATACCACAGTCTGATTGTTATTCAAATTTCTGATCCTGGCCAGCCTGTTGCGTGCAACTGATTTTCCTATGGAGGTTACTTTCACACAAACTGGACTCGCCCACACACTGTAAATGGTCTGCAGCAAAAGCAGGAGCTTAAAACTGAGTATTTAGTCATAAATGAGCAGAAAACCCCTTAAACTGTTTGTTGTTGTCACAACATAATTGCATCTTCTCCATTTAAAATGACATCACAGGATAGGAAGATGAAGCAAACTAAACAAATAGGACCAGATTTATTTGGGCTCTTTTCAGGGCAATTCACAATCTTCAAGGTTGTTCGTTCTCCTCTTGAACAAAACTACAGTCAATGTGTAAAAACAATATAGCAGCTCTAGTCCATTATCCTAACTGCACCACAATGAACCGTCAGTATGATGCGAATTACAATGTGCCGTTTTACATTCCCACCGGGCGCAATCAGATGTGCGTCATCTAATAAGCTGCCTGTTCGTGCCTGTTCGCCGCCAGATCAGAGAAGGTCTTCTAATATTACTTAACAATTCATTTTATTACAGGAAACATTTAGACTTCAGGTTGTCAAGGTCAAGTTTTGGTGTCCATTGTATTAGTCACTCTCAGACAAAACCATAAAAAAAACAACAAAAGGATTTCCCTTAAACAAAAACTGTAACATCTCTTCAATAATACTGTGCGAGACTGACTGCTTTGGAGGAAAGTCACAGTAAGTGGAGCTATGTCTTAAAAAATGTGAATCTTATCACTATCACAAAAAAAAATGTGTATGTCAGAAAGCAAAACTATTACAAGGCTTTGCAATCCTTATTTGAGGCTTTTGTTCCTGTAATTTAATGACTTTTGGCATAAGAAAAAAATGAAGTGGCTCAGAATATTACAATGTTGTAAAATGGTAATGGTGTCAGCCTCCTGAATACCGTAGCTTACTAACTATAGCAGTCTCTCGTTCTAGGTCAGCAGAAGACACAATCATGGGAACGACTGATGTCCAGAAGACAATCGTTGACTTTCTCACGATAAGAGTAAGCGCTTAAAGATCCCCTGTATAGAAGTGGGTTGTTCCCAGGGTATATAAGCTGATTTGCAGAAAGTTGATTGGATCGAAAACGTACCAGGAACAGACCAAAATCAATTGAGAGAATTTTGGGGAGTCCCACAAGGAGTAGACTGGAATCGGAGCATTAAGAGCCAAATTCCACATTGTTGAGCTATTCTGGGGCCTGACCTAATGTCAAGAGCATCTTACCTGGATTAAGAAGAAAAATAACTTTTGCTTGGTAATAAAGACTTTTTTTTATGCTAAAGGAAGCATTCATCTTTTATTTAAGATCCAATAATGGTGCGGAGTCTTTTTTTAAGAGGTATTTGTATCCACAACCCATTTTATTCAGTGCGTGGCTTATAAAAAAAATACTTCACGGTTTTCTATTATGTCCACAACCCTCTTCATGTGAGCTCCGTGCCAAGACAAAATAGTTGAAACATAAAACCTCACCACAATTCCCATGAATCAAGATGAAAGGCATGAAAATAAAAAGCAATGAACACCAGTGAAGAATGATTAAACCATTTACAATAAGACTTGCCTATTAAGGGAGCATGAACCTACGCTACTCTACAATTTCCATTCCTTGTGCAAAAAAATGCAGTCGCACTACATATTTTATCATGACCAAACCCTTTCTGTTAGGTTGTCATTCACTCCAAGTACAGAACGGTGTCGCTTTTTGTTTTTTCACCACACAGCAATTATTTCTATTTGAATACTGTCACTGACCTCTTTTCATATTCAGTACACCACACTCGGTCTAAAGGCTTTGACTTTCTGCTCATTAGTCAATATTGTTAAAGGATCTCATCCGTTGTCACCGGCTCTAGAAAAATAAAATATTTAACTTGAGAACTTCAAGCGACTCAGTGGAGTTTTGTTTAAGAGCGTGAAGCTGCCGAAAGAGAAATAAAAGGATTATGCTCAAAAAAAAAAAAAAAACAGCAGGTCAGAGACCTTGCTAGAAACGTACTTTTTGTACTTCGGAACCTTGGCCATCATTTCGGCCCTGACCCCAGCTGGTTCTGTCAAAAACATTTCAATATTTCCCAGAAACTTTCATTTTAATAATTTTAACATCTTGTAAATTTTATAAGCTGAGAGTGTAAACTACGTCATGGCAGCTCCTTAAACATTTTTAGGCGATCTTTTTTAAATTCCAATTTTCCTACAGCTGGACAGTCATTTAGAGCTTCTGCTTGTTAACACTTGGTTCAGTGAGGTTTTTGGTTCAAACTACAGAACGTATTTGAAATCCCACTAAAATATTTCACATAATGTGATAAGTTACAATAATTACGGTTGAATAAATGTTATAAAGAAATTCAGCTTTCTTCCTGCTTCTCCCTTGTTACCTTTGCTCATAATAGACATTTTGTATAAGTATGCCTTTGGTTATAACAAATTCTTTACAAACTGAAAGCTATTGGAAGATTAGACTAAAGAAGGTCTTGCTACTTAATTTTTATGTTGTCTACTTAGAATACCAATTATTTGTTGCTTTCCCTTTTTTATGCCTTCACTGAATTCAGTGAAAGAGCTTCCGCCCAGGTGAGGAGAGAAAGTGCAAAGTCTTGAAAAGGCTGTGATGGGGATTGACGGCAGACGTTGTTGCGCACAGCAGCGGCACGGCCGAGAGCAGTCAGCAATCGGCAGGAGCAGAGGGACAGCGATGAGTTAACCAGTACAGGGGAGAAGCTAGCGACAGGTATGAACACAATGTAAGGCACCCTATGCACGCAGAACAGGCTGGATGAATGATTTACTGATTGAGAGGGAGACGTGTGAGGTGCTTAGCATGTGCTTTAAATGAGTCAAAGTTCATGGTGCAATAGTCAGCCATTATTTTTCATTACATCTTTTTATATAACACATGCAATTATCAACCCATTTGTTCCCCCCAGTGCAATTCACAAAAGGCTTTATTCTTTTTAAAGCAAATAACCTTTAATTTAGCACGGAGGCCTTAATTATCCATTCTGATTAGAAAATTAGATTTTCTTCATTTTCGTGTTTAAAAAAAATAATATATTTTATTTTAATTCAGTGTAAAATTTAATGAACAAACTTTCCAGCATTCAACCCACACGCATGCAAAGAAAATGGACCTGTTCCCTTGTGTGGTACAAGGTATGCTTTGAATTTTATTTTAAACCCATGTCTTGTTTCACTCTCGCATATTGGAATTGTACACTGAAGTTTAGGGTCACTAGGATAGTAAAAATATCAATATCTCCCTGATGCCCAGTCAGATTAAGCAGCACATACTCAACCAAGTGGAGAAATGTGTGAAGCAATGCTTCGGGAGTTTGTTTTGGGGTAAAAGTCTTATCAGCCGGGATGAGAGTGCGTTATCTGTTCTTCCGCTTCTCCTTCCTGCTCTTGCTCGCCGAGCTGTGAGAAGCGTTCACAAAGATTGCGGTAGCATGTCCGCTGATCTTCAGGTGATCAAACAACTTGTTTCTTGTGGGAAACTCGTTGTTGCAAGTGACGCAGCAGAGGTTTACCTCCTTCTGTAATTGCAAAAAAGGGAAACCCACATTTGAATCAGACTGATCCAACAGTGCTACAGAAAGATAGTTAAAAAAAATGCAACATTATTAGTCGTATTGTACGTACCTCAGGAAAAAGCTCAGTGTGCGATTTAGTGTTCTTTGGCTTGTCTTTTCCTCCTGCCTTTTTTCCTTTCGTCCTCTCGGAGCTGTTGAGAGAATATTTGCGTGACAGATAAGAATCTAGTTGTAAACTGCAGGCATGTACCAGATAACATGTCAGAGGAAACAAAGCAGAGTATTATGATAAGCAGAGGGACTATTTTGGGGGCTTATTCAGTATCTGATATTCAGGCTCTAGATGTTTTTTGTTTTGATAAATGAAAACATTCACCAAAATTTATTGGTTTGCATTTTATTTTTACTAAAATAAAGAAATTATAAGTGCATCAATATCCTTTATATACACAAGGTTGTTTTTTAATAGCCTGAGGAAACTCCTAATGAGCCTCAATTACTCGTAGTGACATATTGAAAACAATCCTTTTCCTTTTGTTAAACCAAGATGGAGGTTTTATCGTAGACCAAGTCAAACCCTTCCTGAAATGGCTTTACCAGCTGTTTGCGTGTTTCCGTGTGTATTTTGTTGATCCATGTTCCCTGATGACGTTATCCTTGAAAAACATTTCTGCCATCACCCTAATCTTTAGCTCTTACCTTATACTCCATATCAGAAGAAAGTCGGTGGGCTCTGACTGGGCCACTCCAAAATAAGTACTTATTTCAGTTGAAACAAGCATGCGGGTAAAACGTAAACTGTCCCTTAAATCGGTTTAGGCTTCTTAATTTTATTGTTTGCAACAACTTAAAGAATCTTGCTCAGCTGCGTTATTTTTACTTTTTTTTTATTTACATCTGAAACCGGAAAGCCATGTAAATTGCTTTAAAGTTGCTTTTATATACACATCTTTTCTTTTATGACTTTTGTTTTTATGCAGCTCCAAAGCAAACGTACAGCCTTTGAAATCTATTTTATTATTTTCACAATTCAGCCATTCTAACACAATTTACTAATTTTGAAAGTGTGTGATTAAAGAGAGAATGACAACTATTGAACTGCTGTGGTTCTAGAGAACACTGAATGACTTTAAAACATGTTTAAAAGTGCGTGCCTTAATTAAAACATTTTTTTTAACAACTATAACGGTGAGTGTCGGAAAAAAAAAATAATTTCATGTCTTTCATATTTTTTAAAAGAAAATCTCCCTTTTAAAAAGGCTCTAGACTATTTCCTAAGAAGTAGGCCGAGTCAGTCGTCTAAGCTTCAGCAGCAGGACCACAGTCTGCAGGACATAAACGCTTTCTTAGCAGAGGAGGAAGATTCAGGCATGGAGGAGCAACCTTGACTAATGGCCAAGGGCAAGTGGTTGAAGAATCAGACAGTCCCCACCAATCCTTAAGGCAAAAATAAAACGGATTGCCTAGTTAAAAAGACGAGGCAGTTGAAGAAGCAATGGAGGAAGGCGGGTTCAAACAAGTGATCCACAGTATGGTTGCAACACTGAGGTGAGCTGAAAAACCTCCTGCTGTAATAATGAAGGAGAGGAATAGGAGACACTCAGCGGGAAAAGTTGACCTGGGAAAATATCTGAAAAAGTCCTGCGCAGACGGTTGACACCATGTAAAAGTTACACTTCCACCTGACATGCCAGCACTTGCTCCACCAGAGTATGAAGGTGACATCCATCCATCCAGATGGAGTAAAATAAGCATAGAGCAAGGGCCAAATCAGCTCCAAGTCCCAATGTACAGGCTCTGCAAAACCATTGGAGATGTCCTGTGACTCCACCAAAAGCTGACGAGACTCGTGTAGCAAAAGAAGGAGATCCCAAAATCCTGGAATAGAGCTTGAGAGATCCCTATTCCTAAGGGAAAGGACTCAAATATCACCCAGTTCTGCAGGATCTCCCTTTCCAGGTTTGTGGATCTGATGCTAGTGTCATCTGGCATCAGATCCAGGTCGCCAAGAAGGAGGAAACAGACGTTCACGTGTTTTTTCTGAATCTCACCAAAGTCTTTTGGCTCAGTCCCTCACAACCTCCTGTGCACAGCAATCGACTACTTCAGGCCCACCAGTTCTCCCCATTGCTGTAAACTACAGCATGGCAACATCTAGAAGTGGGAATCATGGCTGGCTTCACAATTTCCCCAAAACCTTTACCTTGGCTATGGAAGTGATCATCCAGGCATCCTAATGGTTGGTCGGCAGGCAACCCAGTCTGGCACCTCAGACTGGATCTTGTTCGCCTTCATCAGAGCCTAAACGGATGACCTCAAAACACTCACTCTGAGCTTGCACAGAACGGCTACTGAGAAATCTCCTGGAGGGCATCAAGCTGGCTCGCATGAAGATCAAGCCAGGCCAGTCCAGAAGATTCTGCATTGTCAAGAGGGAACTGGCAGACCACTGGTTCTACATTAGCGTGGAATCTATTCCATCAATTTTTGGGAAGCGTGTGAAGAGCCTAGGTCATTGGTATGCTTCTAGTAGGCAAAGTTTGCCAGGCCTAGAGTGCCTGGTAATTCAAACAATGAGTGGTTGTCACATGTATCCTGTCACCGTTTTAAACACAGAATTTCTTTTTTTGCCTGGCACACTAACCAAACCCATCCGCATTTTTCGAAATCGCAGAAATCAAACACCTAGTATGTAACCAATAGATGGGCTGATTCAGGTGTGTCGTTGCATGTGGTCTTCATTAAAAGCTGCGTTTTTCTAAAAAGCTGCATGAGAAACTTGAATGTTTTCAAAGATCGGACTGCAATGACACCAAATCAGCACTTCAGGTCCACCAATAAATGTTTCAGTATTAGTTCCCGTTTAAAAAAATAGTTTAGCTTAAAAGAATGAACTGAATACATTTGCGGCTGGATAGCTCAATTGTAATGTCACCAGATTTCCAATCCAAATCTCATGGGTTCAAATCCAGCCCAGGGCAAAAATACACCACAGCATCCAGTGTGGGTCCTTAGGCAAGACCCTTTGCGCTACTGCCTACCTGGCGCCTGCAAAATGGCTGCCTCGGTGTGGTTTACACCAAAAACAATTACCTACGGGATCAATAAAGTATACATTATTATTATTATTATTACAGGAATAAAGGTACAATGACATCCAGGGATGTTTTAAAGGCACCTTTTTCTTCAAAAATTGGTACTGATGTTATTGTATTTTGGCAATGTTAAATCATTAAGCTAAAACAATATGTCTTCTGTTTTATAACATATGGAAGAAGGAAAGAGCTACATATTTGTACACACACCACCTTGTCAATGTTATGTTTATAGGCCAGGTTGTTCCAGGAATTTCAGAAAACAGTTCAGTCAAAACACTGTCAGGCATTTGTAAAAGTTGAACTGACCCTTTGGCTTCTGCAGAAGAAAGGTCCTCCTGCTTTTCAGTCTCTGCGGGAACTTCTGACTTTTCTGTGGCTTCTTCCTCACAGGTGGCCTGTGCGTGCATTTGCTCATCTTCATCCTCAACAGCGCTCTGCTGTGTACAAAGAGAGCATCGATAGGATGCAGGAAGATTCTGAGCAACTTTTCTTCCCAACGCTGACGCTAGCAAATTAGGCATGTATTCAGAAATATGCACGGTCCCCCACCTTCACTACTTGCTGTTTCTTTTTCCTCTTTTGCTTTTTTGACAGCCTAAGGGCGTTGAGAGGAAGATGACAGTTAAATGAAAAAAAATATATCCATATTAGCCATGATCAACAAGTTAAATGTTAATTATCATTGACTTGTTTATGAATAGATTTACTTCTGCCTTGGCTGTTCCTCATCCTCCCCCTCAACATGCGGGTCATCGTCAAGCTCTCCATCCTTTCCATTCAAGCAAAATGAATCGTTCTCTTCCTCCAGCTGTTGCCGTAGCAACACCACCATCTCTCGGTGCTTTTTGGACTTTTCATGATTTTGCATGCTGCAAAAGCAGAAATAATTATATAAAAAAAAGGGAAAATCAATATTTCGAAGTGTGTGTAAGAAAAGAGGATGTAAAAAAGAGGCAAAAGAAGACAATTTAGGAAATGTTAACGTATTTCTGTATTTAATATGTCAATAATTCTGTATTTAATATGTCAATAATGGTAAAACCAAGAAGTAGAAAGAGGATTTCTCTTAACTATCCGCAGCATATATTGTTTCTCGAAACAAAAAAAGATTAAAGTGTCATATTTTAAGGGAGCTTTTGAGACAGAGAGTCGAATAGTTAATAGGTACTAAATGCCTGAAAGATGAGATTTATTTTTCAAATTGCAACCATGTCTTGGAAAAAAGACAAAAAGTTTGATGGATAACTTTCCTTCTACTTTTTTGCAGTTACACAATATGTTGTGTTGGAAAACCACCTAAATGGCAAATAAAGTACATTGATGTTCACAGCTGTGATGAAACGCGAAAACGTCAAGGGGGTGTAAATACCTTAGATCTATTAAAACGCTATCGAAACTTGTTGCCTCCAAATCGCTGTGTGTAAACCCTTCAAAATTTGAGGAGAGCCCACGTGTGAAACTCACGCTTTGTCCGATTTGAAGGACTTGTCACAAGCTGGGCAATAGAGGTCGTCGAAACAGTCGAGGGTTGGGTCATCGTCGTTTAGCTGCTCAGCATCTGTAAGACACAAAACCACACAACGGAACGCCGCTGCAGATTAACGCTATAATTAACATAGCTCTGACACACAAGTTCCCAATCCCAACAACAGTTGCAGTGGTTACTTCAATGCAAATCTAGGATCAGATGAAAACAAAAACACGGATCAAGTCTACAACATAGATGCTAGACCAATGGTTGCATCAATCTGATTTTGTGTTTTAGCTCTGGCAGAACTTGACTCACTCTTAGAGGACTTTTAGATGAATTTGGGTTTTTACCTGACGCATTCGAAATACTTATAGATGAAATAAAAGATTAAGCCTCTTAATATTTTTGAGTACCTTGACCGATGTGATGGTGAAAGTGGCGTCTTTTTTATTGACTTTTATGAAACGTTTAACTCAATAGTGAATGTAGAGAAGGACAAATTCTTCAGAGCCCCCTAAACTGAAGATTTGTTCACTTCATCATCAGCGTGTCTGAATAATGATTTCTTTTCGTCAAATCTGGCAACAGCGTACATATTTGAGAGGCAAAACACGAGTGTGTAGTTCCTTTACCTCCAACTCCTTCACCGTTTTGCTGAGCAGTGTCAACATCCACCACCTCCTCCTCTTCACTCTCAGATGCGTCTCCAAACTCCTCTCCGTACTGAGCTTCGATCTGCTGTAGCTCCTTCTCCAGCTCAGACATGGCGGCCCAGCTCTGCTCCTTGTAATCCTCTGCCAGCCTTAGATCAACATACACACACACAAAAACTGTAAAACTGCCAAACTAGAGACAAACGAAGAACAGCTGCTGCATTCGTCTCCCAACACTTTCATCTCGGCCTACTTGGCTTGTTGTAGCTTCTGCTGCCGCCTCAGCTCCTCCATCTTCTTGATCTTCTCGGCGTTCTGCTCCTCCACCAGCTTCCTGTGGGCCTGCACACGGCGGTCCCGCTTACGGACGAAGGCCACCAGCTGCCGCACCAGGTCATTGCGCTCCTTCCGAGCCTTTTCCCTGGTCTTCTTGTTCTCCTTCTCCATGGCCCTTTTCTCCCAGCGGTTGGAGGCCTGCCTCGTGTCAAACTCCTCCTTCCAAGCAAAATTTTTACGAGTGCAGAAACTCTGCCAGTAGGCGTAAAACACATGAACTACCTGTAACGTGGAAAAGGGCTTTGGTTAACCCACAAAGTATTTCATAACGTTTTCAAATTTAAACCTCAAGTAAATTAACTTAAAAGTACTTTTTGTATTTCTCCTTTAAAAACACACAAATGTTTTCATGTCTGTACAACATACAGAAACGGCCCTATGACGTCCATGTGCCTTAAGTATTCATACCTCCTGTATTTTCTATTATTTATCAAAAGCGTTACTTAGTGAAATCTATTTTTTATTCATTTACATAAAAGAAACGTACAACATTAAAACAGAATAGGTAAAACTACTTAACACCTAAAAGTAAGTTCAGGTGCTTTTAATTTCAGATGATTACCTTTACGCTGATCGAGTCAGCTCCATTAATTTAAGCCCATTTGTGTTTGATTCTCTTAATAGAGAATGATTATGACTGAAACATACATGTTTGTATAGGGTCTTGGCTGGAACAGCAACATCATATTTTTTATAATTCAATTACAGTAAATCTATACAGTAAAAAAAACAAAAAACAAGACTGTAGCGCTGATCAACGCAGCTGAAATCTGTCGAGAGCCATTATGGGCTGAAGTTTGGGGACAACATGGGGACAGACGTCATGCTATGGCTGGAGCTTACTGTATCATAATCACTCTGAGAATCTCCAAAGGGAGGAAACCCTTCTTCCTCTTCCTCGTCGTCCATCCTGCTGTGCTCCATCTCCTCCTTAACAATGGACTCAAAAAGATTCCTGTAAACTGTGTAAAAGCCCTGGGGAGAGAGAGAGGGGGGGGGTAAAAAAGCACCAAAGGAACAGTAAGTTAGAAAATCTGCGTTCTGAGAGGCACCAGGAATTTCCTTTCCCACCGTTCAATGGCACTGCCAGCCTAAACATGGGACGACGCTGATGCAGCTCCGTGCACAGACACGGGAAGAAAGCATGTTGTTTCGGTCACGGAAATTTCTGTGACGGGAGCAAATCCACTTTGCCGGTTGACATAAAAAGCTCCATTGTTACAGCTGTCCTTAGCATGATCAGACGAACTAATGCTATGCTTTAAATCCTAATTATCCCGGACGCTCTATCTCCAGAGGGCTGTTTTGTTTTCTGCGTTTCAGCGGCGGGAGGAAGAGAAACTCTCCCGTGTAGCCTACGGCTCGCAGGATGTGCTAAAATGTGTGCATTACAATTATTTAACATGTGAAGACTTTCAGTAAGAAGGGTTTATTTTCTTTTTCATGTAGGCTTCAATTTAGTCATATTTAGTTTAAGATGTAGAAGATATCTAGCTTAAAAATGTACATATTAAAAATGCATATTTCCACTGTAGTTGCTTTTGAAACAGGGGAACAATGAAAAGCTCTGACTAGAATAATAAAAGATGTTATTAAACATTTTTAACAAATTAAGCTTAAGGCCGGCTTTCTAAAGAGCACAGCTAAGTTTCTTTAAAACTTTTAATCTCTTCACACACATTCAACTCCCCCATAAAAGGAAAACATATAAATGAGATATGATCGCTGAATATTATGCTGGTATAATATTCCTGTTTCAATCTTTACCAGTATACATGAATTGTGACATTGCAAAACAATAATAGATGAGTGACTATTTTTGTTTTGTGCCTCGGAATATGAAGAAAGAAATATATTATCATATTATTGTTAGATTTTCTCATCATCCTGACAAATCGTATTAAACCAAATCACACTGAGGGTGGAAATGTATCGTATCATTTCTTGTAAACAATTATTTGGTTTAAAAAGTTTTAAAAAAGTTTTCTTTCCGCCCTCTTTCTCAAATTTTCATTCATTAGAACGATAAATAGAAAAAAAATATTATTAAATGCAGGACTTCGTTTTGTTTCACTGATAAAAATCCCACGTCTTTATCTAACCGGTGACCTCAAGGCGCCCGTTTTATATAGGTACCCTTTCCGAGAGCACCATTAGTGTTTGTTAGCATTACTTTCATCGTGATCCCCATAGTACCACGAGATACTGTGATAAAGTAACTTCCACATTTAATTCACACGTTTCTATAATTTCTTCTCAATGTGTAGGAACCAGGCTAGTTACAAATCAGAGAACAAGTTCGACTGGCTGCTATACGAGCATTTGACACATTTAAACTCTAAATATGTTAATAAACAGGGATAATATTAAGATAATTGAGGTAACCCAAAGTCTACAAAACACTTTATACCTGCAAATTCTACTATGTTTTTTTTTTTGCATGCCAGTCATATTTGATATTTAATTTAGGACTGCTAATAGAGCTCCGTCTTCCCCAGTCATAATTCTTTGTTTGGAGAGATTCTTATATTTCAGCTAGGAAATAAAAACAATAACAAAACAACTTTTACTTCAAACAATCAGAAATCTAACAAAGCTCTATTCAAGAGTCCAGGCGTTGTAGGGAGGTCATACAGGTGTGTGGAGGTCACACACAATACTGAGCATCATTTTGACTTGTTTTAAGAACATTAAATAAAAGGTTGGAACAAGCTGTAGTGCTTTTCCACCTTAAATTTTGTATACGACTCCAAATCCAGGCTTCCATTGGTTGATTCGTTTTACTTCCATTGTTCCTTTTTGTGTGATTTTGTTGTTGGTAGATTCAACTTTGAATAGAAAAAAGTATTTAATGAGAAAATTTAATTCATTCAGATGTAGGATGTCTTTTTTGAGTGTTCCCTGAATTTTTTTATTTTTTTAGCAGTGTATGTAAAATATTAGCTGGACCCTTCATTATATCACATGTCTCTGGTTTACCACCTGAAATGGACAGCCAGACCGTCCGGGGTGATGATGCTTCGGACACTGAGATCCTCAATGTACAGTATAAACAAACATATGGACAAAAGTAATAGAAGAAGCTGCTCTCTGCTGGCCAATATGTATAATGCAAGTTTAAAGAAGGATATCAGTGGCTATGAGGTCTTTTAGACATTGTTAAACAAGCAAGTCTTGTAGTTTTGCTGGCCCATCTGAACGATATGTACTTTTTAAGTCCTGTAGTTTTGGACAACTTAAAAATGATGGAGTTAGTATGAAGCCAAAATAAATAAATAAAAAGCACATCAGGATCTCAAGGGTGAGTTTTGTTAGGATTGATTAATTAAAAAATATTGAGCACAGTATCTCATACAGACATCAGTTAGTTTATTCTCCTGTGACACCAGGCTGATATTACTATTGCTATAGTGTATTGACCCACACAAAAAGCAATGGGGGACATTTAAATAGATTTTGTGATGCTCTTGACAAAGTATATTGGACATTTAATTGTTCAAAGCAGAATATTCTTATGTGTGTGTGTACGTATAAAGATGTACAAACCTTGTCATCGTCTCCGTATCCAGAGTAGCAGGTGACTGTGAAGTACTGCAGCAGGTCGATGCTGTCCTCTTCATAATCGCCACTCAGGCCTCCCTTCAGTAGAGCGTCTCTGTGATTGTCATACCTGGCCAACAGGAGAACAGAGAGTCAGTAAGAGTTGGGTTGCTCCTGCAGCTTACTGCCGCATGACCAGGTAGAAGGCCAAACTCACCATGCTCTCTCCTGTGGATCACTGAGGACATCATATGCTGCCTGAATAAGTTTGAACTGCTCTGCTGCCTCCTCGGGATTCTCCAAGTTTTTATCTGCAAGAACAGAAAGACTTCCATTTCAACCCCAAGTTGCGTTTAAAATTTTAAGAGGTCATTTTTGTGAAAACCTATTCCCTCCTCTGCTATTGGCAATAAAAACTGTCTTCAATCAATTACAATCACACTGTTTCACATTGAGGGGATGATGCGGTCTTCTCTTCTGTGAAAGATTCTTTCGGTCAAGCCACACTGGAAGGTTTTCAAGCTTGACAGTCGAGATTAACATCAAACCACAACTTCTCGATCCATCCTGCGAGTACTCTGAAGCCATTATTCTCTATCATTTGAGCTAAGGATGTCCCGATCCAATATTTATCGGATATAAGTCCGGTATGAACCAAAAAAACAAATATCCAGTAATATCTTCCAACATCTAAAATGTCTGATGTAAGCAATCCAACACAGGCCGTTTGTTCAAGCATTTGATCCAAACCACCACTGCAGAAATGTTTTATTTTGTTCAAAGGTGGAACCTTCTTTCTTTGATAAAAAGTTTCACAGTCATGTAAACCATGGATTAACAATAGATGGATCAATTTTTAACTACTGCTCTCTGATTCAACCCTCTTAATTAAGCCATTTCTAGAATTCCATGCTACAACAGTCATAAAGTCTGTATGATGCATGCTGATGTCGTATTGGGTCAACATTGGTATCAGGCAATACCGAAGACTGAAATATCGGTATCTTATCGGAAGTGAAAAAGTTGAATCGGGATGTCCATAATTTGAACCTCTGACAGACGAGCTTGGTGATAAACCTATTATTGAAATGTGCCATCTAAACCCCACATGAATCACACTGCGGTAGGAGCTGCTGTCCTGCATGTTAGTTTCTGTTCCAACATGTGCATTTATAAATGGCTAATTAGCGTCCTCGGCACATGAACCGGGTCTGAAGGAACAGGAACCATTCTTTTGATTCGGAGAGGTTGAAGCGCCTAAACATTCAGACACCGTGTTTTGATTGGCGTCGGTCGCATCCGGACGCCGACATGCACGTAGCTCACCTGGATGCCATTTCAAAGCCAACTTCCGATACGATTTCTTCAGGTCGTCATCCCCAGCGTCCCTTTTCACGCCTAAAACCTCATAGTGGCACCTCATCTCCGCAGAAACGTGGGCTAAGCTGTTCCGACAATACTCACGTTTCCACACGCGTGGCTGAAGCTAGCATTTGGTCAGCCGGCGTCTCTCATTTAAAACAGGATTAGTTCTAATCTAAAGACGGCGGTTCTGTTATTATATCAAAAATGTGAATGTAGAAATATAACAACTGGTCGTTTTAAATACCAGACAGTCTTTAAATAGGTTTAACGTTTTAATGATTGTGGGCTTGCTGAACGTCTCTAGCCACAACAGCGTTTCTTCTTCTTCTTCGGCTCCTTCTTTTTTTTTCTTCTTCTTCGCCGCTGCCGCATCACTGTTGTGTTGACGCCCCCTATCGTTAGTTGTTAACTACGTCAAAAAACACCCTGAGCTCTCCTGCAGAAGTTTAATAAATAACGTCCTGCTCGTCTCTTTAAATGTTTATACATTTATACTTAATTTAATTAATGAATCTAACTATTTATTTATTAATTTATTTATATATTCACTCTTATATGGTTGCCAGTTGACAATGTTTATTTCATTTTATTTTAAGAGTTTGCTAAACATCCTACTGTGTATTAAGGTCATTTTTGTATACATTCTTTGGATGTGAATGTCCAAAAATGTTTAAAAATTTGTGTGGTTCATTCAGATGCAATATTGGAAAGTAGTGCTATGATGTTTCTTTTTTTAGGGGAATGGTTTTCTCCGAGCAATCTGAAACACATTGCATGGACAGAGTTTTGGGGTGACATCGATTTCTAGTAACACTGACAGCAGTTTTTGTCAATTCTTTTTAAAAGTATTATTTTTTAAGTATTTAGAATAAATAAAATAAACATTTTTTTACAATTGGAAGCAACAGTTACATTTCTTAGTAAGTTTCTTGAGTTTTTTCACTGCCATGGTGTGCGACTGTATGTTCCAGGGCAGCATTGAGTTTTATTCTATCATAAATTAATAGTGTAGTTGCTTTTTTCAGAATAAGTAAATAAATAAAAATTCAGGTAGGAAAAAAAATCCCAAACAACAAAGCACAAATGAATACATTCCTTCAATTGATCTCACGCTCTTCTGTTTTTTTTTTTTTTTTCACTGCATAACACAGTACAATTCAAGCTTCACTTGATCAACTCAAGATGTCTGCAAATCACGTACCATCCCATAATGTTTGACTTTCGCATGACACGTCTAGAGGTAATAATTACATCAGAGTAATGTTTGGTAGCTGCTATTCTTAGTATACTTGGCAAGTCTAGTCAGTTCATACAATATTTAACCTAATTAAACTTCCACTATTATCTGAATATACTTTATTATATGATACTATATTTAATATTAAAAAATTATATATAAATATTTACATGATATTATTTTGGAAAATCGCACAACAGGCTCCAGTTGACGCCTTTTTCTATTGGCTGGCCAGGGTCCCATTCGGACCTTCTCATTGGCTGATGCTGAAAGCGACCAGCTCAGCGCCAGCAGCCATTGGTTGAACTGTCAGGAGGATGTCAAGAGTCACAACATTTGGGGTTTTTTTCAAGCTCAAGACTTGAGTAAAAGCGATCGGTGTCAATCGAATACTCACAACATATATAAACACATATGCATATTTATCCTGAGTCTACGCTGTGTCTCGGATGAGCCCACCCTGGCGCGGATTAACATATCCGGGGCCGTGAATCCGTCCTGAGGATAAGAAAGATATCGCTACGGATTCTACCACCAGCCAACCGAGCAGACACAGAGAGAGAGAGAGAGAGAGAGAGAGAGAAAGTGGGACTTTATTGTTAACAGCTAGCCAGCTAGCTTCTCTCATCGACTTGTGTCCGCTCACCGCGGACCGCAGGCTATATGGCAACGAATTCCGAGCCTATATATGGACTTTCTGAGGACGAGGTAAGCTTAAAATGCAACTTTGTTTTTACTGGGATGCAAAGTGAAGTCGTTAGAGGTTATTAGGGGGAGCTGAGAGCAGAGTTAGCTAACGGCTAGCCTTCAGTTAGCCCCGACCAACGGCGTTTTTTTTAAACCTTTCACTTATTTCATTCAAACCAGTTAAACCCGATAAACTATTTCTTCATGGATTTTTAAAAAGACAGGGCTTCACTCTGCGTCCTCTGTTAAATTAAATCGACTTGTTACCGGGAAATATTCCTGTTTTTGTTTCAGTCTTTGGCTGAAAGGGTTAAACCTGCAAGTTGGACACAAACACACCCCGTCATGATGTGAGACAGTAAAACGGAGCTCCCTCTGACCGGCTTTAAATTGAAACCTCCATCAAAAACGGAGGTAATTACAGATTGGGAGCAGGTGTGAGTGTGTGCAGATTCATCACTGCATCACGATGACATTTATTATTAGTTCACAGGAAGCAGGGAGTAAGGAGATGGATATATTTGTGGCATTGGTCAAAGTTGTTTCACTGCCCATTTGGCTAGCAGGCCATTGAGCAGGAAGACATTGCATTTTTATGGGTCTGATAAAAATGGGATGTGCTGAAATTGATTAGTCTGATCTGGTTTTGGTTATCACTGCTCAAAGCAAGAGCCCCAAACAAAATAACTAAAAATCGATCTCACCAGTGATCAAATAGGTGACTTCATAGCAACACTTACATTAAAAGGTTGTCTGATTGTACTGCTTAACTGTGCACACACCCCTGTTGTCAATAATTTAAGCAGCAACATTTATTTTTATTAGACAAACAAAGGCTGCTCCCTACATTCTGCCAGGTTGATTTGAGGTGATGGTGATTAAAATCCATCATAAATTTAGTTTTCTTAACATTCCTCACTAGAGGTGCACACTTATCAAATCACAAGTGCTATTGCCACATCATTCTGTGCAAAACTACTTAGTGCAGCATTAGGACTGCCGTACTCTGTAATTCTGTATGCCAACACGTTTGGTCTGCTAAAAGGCAGTTTCACATCCCTGGACGCTCATATTGGAGAAATATTTTTAGCTGCTAAGATGCCAAATGCAGCAGAAAGAGGTGGAAACGTTCTTATGAATCAGGAAATAATAATAATAAAAAAGCATTGGTAAAAAATTTGGGTTAATAGTACAAGGTATTGTTACCATTATATCATAGTATTGTAATTGCATGTTTCCTGGAAACTGTGCCAGAACTATTTTAAATAAGTAGTTGTTCATTCCCTGTCTGATGTCTAAAAATATATTGGATCCTTAGAAATTCACTCTATTATTATGCATGAGAAATAATGTACAGCAGTGCGTAGCAACAGTTGACGCTTTCTCTGACATCTACTTATCAGCATCTTAAAACACACTCATGGATTAAGAGGATTTTGTTTAAAAAATTGTTACTAAAATTTGATATCGCATGATATCACTTCAACAAACATGTTATCATTGCAGTATTTGGTTTTTGTTTTATATTGATCCAACAAAATATTGTTTAGAATTTAATTTTGAGTTCTTAAATTCATAAATTCATGCTTTGCATACCCATAATCCGCCTGTGTGGTTAGACTCTCTGCGCTTTCTTTTCAGACCTGCATAATGACGGTTGACACAATGCTAAAGGTTAACGGAGTAAGAACCAAGCGTTGTATTGACGGATTTGAAAGGGAGGAGCGCATAAAGCATGTTTTCTGCTGCAACTGATTTTATTATGGCAACATAAAAAAACAAAACAACAAAAACGGATAAAAACTACAGGCAAATAATTTACCCATATTTTCCGTTCAATTGAGTTTAACAAGCCGCGTTCCTCATTTTCCAAATACCAGTAGAGATTTTAAAAACAGTGTCACCCTTCATTTTTTTTTTGTTTTGAAACAAAAATGTGCCTGCAATACATAATGTCTAATTTCAGTTTCTATGCTGGAAAACTAAGTAGGAAGTCCCTCTGGTGTCAGAATTTCAAATAAATAGACAATGGATGTGTCCCATTTGGAAAGAAAGCTTCCGCATTTGACAGCAAAAACCGGAAATTGGAGGGTCTAGCTTGATTTACTCCTGCTCATATATTGGCATATGGCCTGTTGCCTAGCAACTATTACTGTACCAATCACAAGATAGTAAAAACTGAGTTTGAAATCTTTCTGAGTTTTTTTTTTTTATTGAACAGTAGTTTGAAAGGAAAGAGGGAGACAAGAGAAGGGAAAGACATCCAGGACATGGTGCACATGCTTTACCAACTATTTAGCCGACCCAATGTCCCTATAAATTATCTGATTTGAATAAAAATGTCCTGCAAATAAAGTAGTATTAGCTGTAAAGGATACACCAGACCCATCATTTTTAATCTGAGAAAAACGTGGAATTTGGATTAGCCTTCAAACGATGCAGCCCAAGAATTCGGACGCACCCAGAGGTTGCCTATTAACCACAATTTCAAAATCCAACATGGCTGCCTGCAATTTATTATAACTGTTGTAACAAACCCTTAGCACTTTGATTTATACCTGTTTAAAGCATGGATTTATCTCATAAATTTTGTGCACCACTAAAGGCAGCTCAGCTATCAGCAGGGCTTCTCGTATCGCTTCTCGATACGGAGGCATTAGGAAATGGATCTAAATGTAACAATGGATCTAATGGTTTCTAAATGAGTAACAACTCTCCTGTCCACTGATCTGCTGACGTTCATATTCAGGTCACCATTCTGATCTGGTCTCAATGGTTATAATGTTAAGAAAATTCCCTCATATTATTGTTCTGTAATTGTTTTGTAAAGGCTGAGGTATTGATGAGCACTTAGCTGTATTTGTGGCAGTGAGGTAATGAGGATCTGTATTGCATAACACAATGCACTCATTGTTGTTAGGAGTCAACTCCTAACAAGAAAATAGGTCTACAGTATATAAACACCTAATCCAGCCTGGACTCCTACTAGCTACTCTTCTTTAGAACTAGTTAGTAAATTGTTTAGCAAAACTTTATGGGAGAGTTGACTTAAAATACCCTTTCCTGGAAAAGGATGAATAAAAATAATCGCATTTTTAATTTTTAGTGCATCACATTTCTTTAAAAGAAGTGACAGTTCAGCTACGGTTTTGCTTTTGTTGTTAAACTTCTTTGTCCTCTGCTGTTGATTTTTGACACAGACTCAGGTTAGTTTTGTCGAGCAGACCGAAATCTGACATGGTTTATGATTCCATTTCCTCTGTTCTCTGCCAACTTCTTGTATTGCAGAATGAAACGCGAGTGCTACGGGTTAAAGTCATTGCAGGAATTGATCTGGCGAAGAAAGACATCATCGGTGCCAGGTAACTATCAGATCGTTCTCTTCGTCACCACAGAAGCAGCCGTTTTCGGATGTTCAAATTGTTTATTTCCTCCTAATCAAGTCTATTAAACCAATATCACACGAGAGGGATATGCTATATAAGTGAAAATCGGCACTGGTGTTATTCGGTCGTAGGAACGAGGCCGCAGGCCGAGTGTCACAGACAATCACACATGCCGATATTCACCAATATAGCACGACCTCGACTGTGATATTGCTTTGATACAACATTTCTATAAACACATTTTATTAGTTAGCAATATAATACCACAAAAGTTTGTAATTTATTTGTTTATTTGATGATCTGTTGGCTCCGCCAACACAAATAGTTCCTTAACCATGCTGTTGCCATGCAACGAACGGTAACATTTTCTGCGCACAAACTACTTTGTATCATTTAAAATTAACTGTTAGAATTCTGGTGTAGCGGAGGGATACAGCTGTGAACAGTCCCAGTGCTGTTATCAGTGAATATCAGCACTCATGGAAAGTCTCTCGTCCAATCAGATTACTTGGTCGGAATTAACTGTTGTATAATTAGAATTCAGCCCAGCCATTTAAACTCTTAAGATGAAACGCATATAGACACTATTATGGTAATAATTTGAGAGCTTTCTTGTAATAAAAGTCCGATATAAAACTAGTACATCTTCTTTAGCCATTGTGTTTAGCATCCCGCTCTTTGAAACTTAGGGTCTCCTGATTGGTTATCCTTTCAACCTTGTGCAGCATTTTTATTATGAACTACATTTTTTACTGTCACAAAGACCTTGAACTTTACAGTGTTGATCAATGATTACCTACCTCTACCATCCCATACATAATCCACTGTAGTTGCACGTTTTCTAAACAGAAGACTCTGACTAATAATTAAACGTTCCACATTTTTGTTCTCACGTGAGAATCTGCAAATGCCTAACTTTCTTTGGGAATGTTTTGTCCGTGAGTGTTCTGTCTGTCAAGTGACGCCCATTATTTGATCAGGTGACTTGTAACATAATGCATAATACTCTCTTGTAGATTTGTTCAGTGCTTTGTCGTAACACAACCAAAAGCTTTATTCTATTTTAAAGAGTTTTTATGTATTAAATAAACATAAAGGATTACGGTATAAAAACCTCAATTTACCCCCAAACAAATGGAGTAAACATATGTGTTTATAAAATGTTCATCAGCAGTTT
Organism: Orestias chungarensis; assembly: GCA_032876305.1. Classification (NCBI taxonomy): domain Eukaryota; kingdom Metazoa; phylum Chordata; class Actinopteri; order Cyprinodontiformes; family Cyprinodontidae; genus Orestias; species Orestias chungarensis. The sequence goes on from JAVLVB010000002.1 coordinate 11,704,061, forward strand.
TCTTAATGCAAACACCAGACAGTCTAGAGATGTAATTGTGTTGACTATTTACTAGAACTGGTTAAGAATATTATTTAAGTCGAGGTGTACCGTAGGCCTGCCTGGCGATTATATCGAAATGACAATGCGATATATTCCTTTTTTCTTCTTTTTTTCTGTTTATAGTTTGTTGTTCCCACTGTTTGACCTTTTTAGCATTTTTAGCGATGTTGTTTATGTCCGCTGTTAGGTGTTTCCTCCGTGAACCTCTCTCCTACTGGCAAAATATTGCTTCAGCATGAAAAATCCAACTTTATAACATATTTTGGCAGACAATTGCTGCACTCCAAACAGTCCTTTGGCGATATGAATATTGTGTACATCAATATTGACTATATATATTTGCGAAATGTGCTACCACGGAGATGGTCTGCCTCTGAACTGTTTTCGGGTATTTATGAATCACACATGGACGTTGAGATGTCTTCCACAGCTGTGAGCTTTCAGAGATAAAGACGGCACTATGGGAGAACAGGAGGTGCGTTGTGACATTAATATCAGCGCCAAACCTAAAATTTGTATTTTCAAAACAATACTTCTAAAAGTGATAATTACCTACAATCACAATAATGTTTGTCAACATTTGTGACAAAAAATTGAAAAGTTCAAATCATGTAAATACTCTACCAATTTTGACTGAGCCTTGTTGTTTTGTTATCGCTTTTTGTAAGTTCCTCTTACTCAGAAAAGGTATAAATGTCAGGTTTGTGAAAGCTGTAAATGTTTGGCATGTGGCTTTAAAAGAATGACTTGAATGTTAGTAAGTTTGGTGCTTCTTTGAAATGTTTTGTCATTTTTCATAGGCGACCAGTTTAATGTTTAAACATAATAAAATCAAGTTTGAACTTATTTTAAATCGAGGATCTCTCGCATGAACAGCGCTTGAGGTCCTATGGCTGTTTTTAAACTCCTCTGATAAACCAGATGAAGAAAAATAAAATAAAAATTCTTAGAAGATACAACGATCCAGCGCTTGAATTCCTGGATAGGTCCATACATGAAGGATTCTGTAGTGAACTAAAAAATTTCCCTGTAGGCCAACTGAGTTTTAATTTGTTTTTTTACCCTAATCCTTGACATGAACATGGCAATAAAAAATGAGACATCAGACTTGTATTTATTTTCTTTATATGCATATGGAAATTATGCCCCTCGAAAACCTCATTCACAATTAAATATGTAAATATCTTCTCGGGATTATTTTAATGTGTTTATCTGAGCAGAATCCACAGAACGTGTCAGCACTGTGCGAGCTGGACGGCTCGAGCCTGACTGTGGCCAAAGCTGAGCTGCACAGCAGTAACGCTGAATGAGGTCTCGTTCCGTGGTGAGCTCGCGCAGACGGCGGTGACTTGGCAGTCTGTCACCGTTTGAGAGACTCGAACAGCGCCGGCTTGTTCTTCTTCTCCTTTTTTTTTTTGCTCCAAATGTCTTTCGGCATTCGCTGTATTTGCTACTTTTTTCTTCCAAGCTCCATTCCGTTGTTTTGCTTGTGTTGCATTTTAGAGGAGCTGATAAATTTTCAGAGATGAAGTTGTCTGAGCTCCAATGTGAATCTGTCAGCTTTTATGTTGATGACGTTCCCTAAAGAAGTGCCTCCTTAAAAGAGCTGATGTACAGTAGGCTCACTGCTAATGTTTAGTCTCCGCACATGACAGAAGCACACAAACATGCAATTAGAAGCCGTGGGGATCCTGAAGACACCAATTGGCAATCAAGCAGCACTGCTCTTCTCTTTTCCCTGTGCTTGTTTTTTAAAATCTTGTAGATTTAGGGTAACATTTTGGCTGACAGGAACGATATACTTGGGCTGGAATTTGATTTATTTTCAGGTCCAGTTAAGATGGTAGGCAATCCAGTTGAGGCCTATCATGGCAAATCAAATATAACGTATATCCCGGACGGTCTGAAAGGCGCCCAAATCAAGTTTTGCTGAGCAACTGTAACTGGAAGCTGTGATTGTGGGTGCTGGAAATGAGACAGCTCGCTTAATTTTAACCAAAAACAGCAGTCAGCCTGCTCATCCAGGTCAAGTCTGTGTACTGATTTGATCATTTGAAGCCACAGACAGTCTGTCCTTTAGTTGTTGGATGTAGTTAAGTTTAGACTAAAGGAGTAAATATTTGAAGGTTCTGAAGGGTTTAAAACGAGGCCAGACTACCAGGCAGTTGGTGTGTTAACCGGCTGTCTTTTCTGCAAATGCTATCCTCCCACACCACAAAAACAATTTCTGGAGGATGCTTGTGTGTAAATTAGCTTGAAGTACAAACTGTTAATATGGGGGGGACCTTATTTCAAGGTGAGTTTTAAGTCATGATTTGTAGTCTTAATTTAAAATAGCAAGAAAAGTGGACTGCAGGCTTAATTCACTAGGAAAGAGATAGTAAGGACAAACACAGATATTTCTGAGCATGAGATGGAGAGGTTTGTGTAGCGAAGTTGAGTTTTATTGCAAAATCTTCACAGGAAATCTGTCTAATATTTAGAAACGGCAAAAACTGAATCAAAAAAATCCTACCATACTCAGATTAAGCACTGGAATGGATCAAAAAGATCGAAATAATCAACTTGTTAGTGACCTTTCAAATCTTTTCTTTGACCCTTCTAAGAAACCCATCAGATGTTCTTTTACTTTGTTTGTTTTCCTTTTGAAATGTTTGATAAAATCTTTTCCTTTGAAAAGGTTTCCTGTAACTGGAAACTTCTTAAGCACACGGGTTTCTATTCTGCTATATTTAAGTATAAGCCCTCTACATTCAGATGTGAACTTGGTTCTGGTATTCTGTTCCGTACTCCTTATTTTTATATTTCCGTTTTATCTGACCATCATGGGATAAAATCCAGTGTTCCATGAAGGTCTTGGGGATCAAATATTTGTTAGGAAAGTGTGTGCCTATGGAAAAGCATGTGAACTGTCTTGCCCAAGGACACAAAAACAGATGGATGTAGCAGGGGTTTGAAGCTGCAGCCCCTCAGCTACAGGATGTTATTTCCTTTTTCTTAATTCCTAATTAATGTGTTATTTTAGGTAGATATCTTGCATGTGAATGAATGCTTTGTTTTTAGTATATTAGATTTTAAAGAAGGTTTAAGGCATAATTTCCAGTTCAGGGCAATTCATTGCAATCCAAGCTTGTGCCTTGTGTATTCCAGACGTTATTTTTAACGTCATTATTGAGCTAATTATTTGTAATTTGCATTCGTTATTGGTAGATGTAATATGTCTGATGCTGTAGGACATTTTACCACTTCCAAAATATGTCTTGTGTGGCCTGAATGTTGTTTAGCTCCTGTTAAAACACAAACCTTGATATCCATTAGTGTAATGAGGGTATTATTTTGGAAGCAGGTACATATTGGTCACATTATGGATCACTTTTACTGAAGAGTAAAAGTGAAGAGTAAGTATTTTCTTGCATTAAAAATTATGATGTACTCCGTAAGGTACACATTTGTTCCAATTTTACCATTATGAGCACTAAAGCTGGTTTAGGCATGTGTGTTTTTTTTTTTTTCCTTCTTTTAACTTTTTATTTTAACCACCACATTTTGTCCATAGTTTGCAGCCGCCTTTCATTTACTTACTTACTTTACTAGAAATAGACCTAATTTGCATTTTATGTGGTGTGACAGTCAAAGTACTAGTTTACATCTGAATTTTTGAATGATGGATGTCAATTCAGAATACGTATAGAGAGATTTAAAGATAACTACCGTAGTAAAATGCTTGATGTTTGCTAGAAAAATCAGCCGATTTAAAGGAGTTTTAAATAAACAACCAAGAAATTTTACTTTTCAGACATTTGATGTTTTTTTTCCTAAAAGAAAAACCAGAATTTCATGTATATTGTAAAACTAAGTATATTCATTTACTTTTTATATAGATTTACTAGTTGTATAAGCAAATTTATCCAATAGCGTAACTCCATGTTCTTGTGAATGCTCCACGTCTGCCCCTATAAGCAGATCTCACCTGAGCTTTCTGCCCCCGTCAGCGCATCTCAAGTCACAATACTCTCTTTTTCACGGTTTGTTTCTTCAACTCAAAATATTTTGCAGGCTCTATTTTTAAACTCCCCGTCAAGAAGACACCAGAGCCTTATCTCGCTTTGCCCAAACGTAAGCAGTTTTTATCTGCTGGGCAGCCTTCAGTTCAGGGTTTAGTCGTGGAACAGCAGTGTTTTAACTACCTGTATGATCCCTTTACAGTGTTACTATGACAATGCTTTGTGCTTTTACTTTGCAATCATTTCCTGTATAATGTGTAAAGTGGTAATTAATTATGTTGCTGTTTTGCAGTGATCCTTATGTCAAGCTCTCCCTCTATGTTGCCGATGAAAACAAGGAGCTTGCTTTAGTCCAGACGAAAACTATTAAAAAGGTAAGCTGCCGGGATTCCTCTTACCTTTAATTTCAGTCAAATTAACTTTTTTTTTTTTTACCATGTCACCCTAAAACATCTTAAGATATAAAAGGCAGTATAACAAAAAGCAGTCCTTCCTTTTTATGTTTGAGGGTGTCCGTACCCCAGTAAGCTACTTTATGGGAGAAGGTTTTTTTTCACAGCAGAGGGGAGCTGTTGGTTGACATTATCATTAATGTTTAGTGATCCGTTTAATTGCAAAATAGACTTTTATGTTATAAAATATATATTTGCAACAAGCCTGTTGTATATTTATTTCCATACTTTGTTTTTTGTCTAGATATTTACAGTATAATAGAAAAAGTTCAAACTGATATAGTAGCCTCACTTGTCAACATTACCAATATTTCTCATGTTCCTATCGTTGGGTTAGCCAGAAGCAATCCTCCACAGGAGTAGGTCAGCTCAGGCCTCCATGCAGGCACACATATGCTGCCAGTGGGCTATGATTGCTTTGTAGGATATCAATAGCCTGACAATACACTGCTATGTGGCGCAGAAAAGGAAGTATCAGTGCTTGGGCTTTTCTGAGGGTTCTTTGTTTCTTCAGTGGGACACCTTTGATGGGTACTTTACTGTTCGAGCAAAGTGGCTGAATGATATAAACAATGATGGAAAGTATGGCAAAAAGTAGAGGGGCTTAATTGAGACTAACATTAGTCTGAAGAGTTTTGCCCTCGGAGCCCAAACCGGCGAGTATTAAGGATGGTCCCTACAGATTGGACTTTTTCTTTTTTCTTTTTTGGCGTTCTCCAGTTTCACAATAAAAAAAAATGCTGGACATTTTTATTTTTCTATTGTGCTTATTGCTTCTAGTCCATGTATTCAGTTCTCAGTCTAATAACATCAGAAAAGGCAGATGGAAAGGGTGTAAGATGTTATGTATGCTCAACTGATTTACCCTAGAAATATGTGGCGAGGATTTCTAATTTACAGTTCAGATGTTTACTAGTTAAACAATTTGATAATTTGATTCTGATTCATCTACTAAACATAATAACCTAATTCAGGTACAAATAGAGTTTCAATTCAGTTTATTTCTATTGCGCCTAATTGCAACATGTCTTCTTGAGGCAGTTTGCAATAAAAATAATTTCATTCCCATCAGGCATACATTTACACATTTTAAACAAATCAGTTTAAAAAAAGTCGTCAATTTAAGGAAATCTTGGCAGATTTCATTGAGTTTCGGACTTGCAGCATTCACTACCCCTGGATGTGCACACTGAGACAATAGCTTGCGTCGTCATTTAGTTACAGTGGAGAGGCCGTCTGCCACGACTGGGGTTTGAAAAGATGGAAAACACAAATGGAAACAGAGAAAACCTACAAACGTTAATAGCAGCAGATGGAGAATATTGAGTTGCAGGCAAGACCACCAGTCGATGTCCTGCTCCAGGAAGGTGTCACAGGTAACAAAACACCAGACCAGCTGTAGCTTTACAGAGAGAAAAACAGAAACGGCAAATTCAAGAAGTGGTCCTCCAGTAGCCTAAGCATATAGCAGCGTAACTATAGAAATAGTTTAGGATAACCTAACCCTTTAAAGAGAATCATGAGAGAGGTAAAGCAAAGGAAAACCGTCTGTCTAGACCAAATCCTTCCCCCACCCAGATTAGGCTGTCCTCTGTGGTAAAATGCCTTAACAAACTGGTCTAATCAGATATAAACTTTGTATTTCAGACCCTCAATCCTAAATGGAATGAAGAATTCTACTTCCGTGTAAGTCCAGCTTTAAATCAGCCGTTTCATGAATAAACGTATTTAACTGTCACACTGTTTCCTGTCTTTATGCTGAACAATAGACAGCTGTCTGCTCCTTGGGTGCAAGTAAATGAAGAGGGTTTTGTGGAACGTCAAGACCTGAAACGTCTTTGTAGCTTCTATTATATGTCCAGGCGGGGAAGGCTTGACATTATGTGACATTTTTGGTCTTGTCCAGCCAGATCAGTTGAAAAAGAAATTTCAGGGCTTCATGACTGATCACATAAATATTAGTCAAATAAATTACAAAGTAGAGAAGGCAGCCTGTTTCATTTTCTGTTTCAAGTATTTGGCACCACAAGTTAATTGAAGCACCCGGGCAATTAAATGAATGACTACATGTGTGATGCTCGTGTGACAAAGTTTTTTTAACATGGCCAAATGTTAGCGATAATTTGATGTGTTACGTTTAAAATGTTTTTTGATATTATGACCTAAAACTTGTATTTTAGCCATGGCCTTTGAATGGGACGTGTTAACACATAAAAATGCTTTTATCTAAAATATTCCATTGTCTCTTCTGCTTAATAGATACCGTTTTATAACCTAACTCTATTTTAAGCCTTCTCACAACTTTATCCGTCTGCTGTCTGGTATTTTGTACCCTTCATGATACAACAAATATGTTTACCAGGGTTCCTCAACAAACCCTTAGGTTTAGTTGCATGCATTGAAATAAGGAAGGATGAATAAAAACACATTTTCTTCCAGGTTTTTGAAATTGTAAAAGTTTTAAATACAATTGTTAATTTTCATCCATGTGTGAACATGGCCTGCTTTGTATTGGTCTATCACATACAACCTTAACAGAATACATTTTTTTTGACAAGCTTGTCTTAGATGTAATTAGGCAGATACTTTCAAAGGTTGTTGTCCATCAAATGTGAATAACTCATCATTGTTATTTTGTTACTAACACAGGTGTGCCCTCAGAACCACAGGCTACTCCTTGAGGTGTTTGATGAAAACCGATTGGTAAGATCTAAACTTCTCGATTTATCACTATTTAATGTGTATAAACAGCTAGATGGAGGTTATGTGTTTTTGATGATATCAGATGATAAAGTTTTGTAATAACATCATTCTCTATTTTTAATTGTTTAGATATTTAGTCACAACATAGAATGACTTAATTTATGCTCCTGGATCTTTTTTATTTGTTTTACTGCAAAAATGATAAACCTTTAACAATGAATTTTTGCCAACACTGACCCAGATTAAATACGAAGATTTTAGCAGTCTGCAAAAACTAACAGCTTGTCTGCTTATTTTAGTGCTTAGCCCTAAACTGGCTTTAATGGCTCCTGCTTTCATCTGCGGTCAAATATCAAAGTGTTTCCTTCCTGACAACAACACTGATTTCCTCCACATGTAAAAATATCCCAGTGGTCGGCCCTCCGCTGCCATAATAACTATATAAATGCCAATCGCTGCAGCAGTTAACATGACAGGGAAATATTGATGATACATTTGGTAAAGCATGCTACTTTTTGACACCAGAGTCTAGGAAATAAGTGAAAGACTAGTCCCTGGGTATCTTTAAATGTTTATCTCCTAGGATCTACATCCAGAGATTTTTATCTGTTGATTAAACAAATATTACATGGAGTCCAAGTTAATTTTTCCAGATAAGACTTGAACACCAACTTTTTGATTCTTACAAATTGTGAGTCATTAGAAGAAGCTGAAATTCCGCAGTACATTTCTAATAGATTGAAACCAGACAGATTTTCCAGCTATCAAGCTAGGTGAAAAACAGTAAATTCATTGGCGCAGAGAGAACTTGTTTGTATCTTTTTTTTAAGAATAGGTTGATTCTTATCTATATTCTATCCTTTAGTGCATTGAGAGGTCACTGTTTCTGTATGGAGAGGAATAACTAGAAGGCACAACGCAGACAGCCTTGAGCGCAGTTCACTCCTTATAAGTCTGAGAAGGTGCCTTCAGTCTGTCCTGAGGTTGCTTGCCAAGGTTGTTCATCCACCTCTGGGCTTCACTTTTTTAATGGGTTTTTTATTTCAACTGATTTATACTTTTGTTATCCGATGGTTTTAAGTTCGTGCTACATTAAGATTGAAAATGTTACACACACGCCGCCTGGTAAGCTAAATATGTATAAATTGTGCCTGCAATACAACACATGTCTGACTTGCTGTGAGGTTAGAAGAAAGAGGTAGAATAGATGATTTCTACTTTGAGGAAGGCATGTTACGTATTTTTTGCAAGCTGTACTTGATGCCATTGGGCCACACATTGACATTTTAGTTTCTTTATAAAGATCATTTGCTGTTACATTTCACACGCTCCTGCATTGACTGTGCCTAGCACTGCACACAGTGTGTCATCCCCAAGCAGAACAGCCTGCCAAGACACGATTTCTTCTTGTATTCTAGTCCCTCTTTGCTCTTTTCCGTTTTGCCTTTTTAAAAAAATTTTTTATTTTGTTGTAATGGAAAAGGAGCTGCTTCTTGCAGAGTAGATAAAGACATGGAGTTCATAGTATCAGAAGTTAAAAACAAAGCAACTGCTTTCCAGGCATGTGTCTCTAAAAGGTCAAACGTTGACTGAGGTTTTTGTCAGTTCTCTGCTGGCTCAGGAAAGGCAATCCTTTCTTTTTCATGCTGAGAGATTGGTGAATCACAGAGCTGTTGAGCAAAACAAAGTCCTCTTTATGAATGTACAGCATGCTATTAAAGGTGCTTAAGCATTATTTTAGTTTTTTTTTTTTTTTTTTTAAATGTCACACTGGATCATGACTAAACTGTATCCTGGGCGACTTTTGGATTCAAACAGAGCAGACTATAAAACAAGTAGCCTGTTAAGTGTTTGCTGGAAAGACTGTGTCTATTCTGTGTTGTGTATCTGGATCTCCAAAAAGACGATCCTGCTGTTTGTCTTATCAAAGCGACGATCTGCCAGATAGACTTTTTTTCTTTCCCAGTGCCTTTTTTCTGGTCCATTTTTAGTCATATTTAGTGTCCGTCATATTTAAAGTGGTGTTTTTGTTATTTTCAGGTGGAAAAACACATTTGATGCCTAATTTGGAAAGAAAACTGTCTCATTCTGTTATGTTGTGTGCTGAAAAGAAAAAACAGTATTTCTATTGTTGTCCCCTATTGTCAATGGACAATATATATTTATCATTTATGTTTTTTCTATCATTATTAATTTAACCAGATGTTAAACTAATGGATGCAAAATAATGGGGATCATGTGTCTGACGGGAAGCTTGGATGGTTGGTTGTCGGCTTGTGGGGGGGGGGCAGTCGTTGTGGTGGGGCCATTTAGAGACATGTGAACCCCCCCCCCTGTCACCCCGGCAACCAGGAACTCCGTACTCTCTTAACCTACCATGGCAGGAATGCTGGCTGACACTCGATCAAGGCTATTTCTGCTGTCCGTCGCTGGTGGTTGGTGTTCCTAATAGTTTGTTATACAGGGATCCTCCATTCTTATTTTTATATTTGATATAGTCATCCTCTTCTGTTTTTTTTTCTTCTTATTTTCCACCTTACGTTTACGTGCTGCTGTGTTTCTGCGGTGAGACGACTGTAGCCTGTGTGCAGTTCACTGTGGGGTAGGAAAGTTGTGGAAGAGACTGGGAGAGGGTGGGAAGGGAGGGAGGGGTTAGAAAAAGGAGAGAAGTCATCTAGACAGCCAGCCAGCCAAAGGGGAAGTGGGCGACACAAGAAGAGGAGGGAACCAACAGTAAGTCTGAGCTTTAACAGTAAGTGAGAGTGGAGGGAAGCCATCGGACATGAGTTGAGAATGGCTCAACGTCTGCGTTTGTACTTTGAATCTGGCCGCAGCAACACAGCTCCCGAGATGCTGGAAAAAGACTCAGAGGAGCAGCCAGGGGAAGGCGAAGCGGCGAGACCATGCTACATGCGGCCTCCTCGTTTACTGAGGCCTCCTCAGGAGTCTCTTATGCAAAACGTCCCATCTGGAGCTTTTGGTGTGCGTTTGGATCCTTCTTTGAAAAGGTGCTCTTCCATGTTTATACCCCAGCTTGCCACCTACCCCGAGTCCCGACCCACCAAAAGTTCGTCCGTGCAGATCTCCCTCCAGCACTCAAATGGATCAAGTAACAGAGATTCTTGTTGCCCTGCAGATGATGTCCCGCCGCCTTGTTATACTCCACCTGGACCTGCGCCCGCATATCCCGAACCACAGGTTCAGGAAGATTTTCCGCGACATCCGCCTCCTCCATACTACTATCCGGATTCTTTAAACTTCCCATCATTGGTAAATGAACCAAACTTTCCCAAACGCAGAGTTTTTAGCATTGGTTCTAGTGGCTATACTACATTTAACGAAGGCCAACCTGGTATTAATGTTGGTACCATTTGTATCCAGAGGAATTCTCCTGAGACTTTTGATGTAAAGCATTTCAGGATTTTTCCGTACGGTCAAGACGTCCAGCAGCAGAGTCTAGACCCATGTGCTGGGGGTAATGGTTCATCACAGAGACTAGTTTTCCAGCTACAGCAAAACAAAAAACAGGGTCATGCCAAGGATTGTCAGCAGACTTCTTTATCCCAGGAGGAGTTTAGTCGTGGTAACCCAAGCGGCATTTGCCTGGTACGTTATCCCAGAATGCGACTGCAGAGGAGCTCCTCTCATCCGAGGCAGCTGCTAGAAAATAAGCCTCAGAAAAATGCAGCAGACTTCCAGACCTTGGAGGAGAAAAAGACCGATGTGGAATTGGATGCAAAAGAGAGATCAAAATGTTGTACTTTTAAAATCAGTGGGGAAAACCCCAGAAGGCAGACGCATTTCAAGATATTCTTTACCCAGAGCGGAGGCGGGGATCAGGATGTGAGTCTTGGCAAGAAACCGGCAACAAATAATCCAGAGGTAAAGATTTTTCAAGTTTAGGCCGACTGGGGATGACTTTTGAAAGAGTGGGGTTTACTTTTCATCTATTATTTGTATTGGATGGGAGATTATTAGGGACGGTGTAACATTCCGGGAACTACAAAGATGACACAGTTACTAAACCACACTCAGTTTTTTGTGTCTGTTTTACTTCACAGCCACATTAACCAATTCAGCTGTAAACAAGCTTGCTTTTTTTCACAATACACTTGTGGCCTCTTATATCTCAGAAATATAACACCCATGTTTTGCTAAAACTACCAATGAAAAACAGAGCTGTGCAAGTGTTGGCTGTTTCTATCTTTAGCTTTCTCTAAGCGCTGGTGTTGAGTTTAAAAGCGTGCAGATGGTTTTACTTCTTGGACTCCAAGGTAGCGTGGATCTGTATTTTTCAACTGCTTTGCAAGTGGTTGAAGGTATTCCTACCGCCAGTTCAATCATCGGGAAGTATCACGAGAGCAATGATGAGTGCTTGGTTAAAAGCTAGAAACCATTACGTTGAAGGGTCCAATTGGCCTCCTTTGTCAATATTAAATGTAATGTAATTTAAAGGCATTCTTTACCAGCAATGCTGTCTTTTTTATAATTTTGCAAAAAGCTTAGTATTAAGAACTTACTTTCTGTTTGTAAGGCTGAAATATTCAGTTTTGGATTGAGTGCTGTTGTTATTTCACAATTATCATGTGCCAAATCATATTTGATGAGACTGGGTGAGTTAACTTTTAAAAAAATGAAATAAATGGCAGCAATAAAACAATATTATATCTTTATGAGTTAGTTATGGGTTGTGCTTTGATTTGTTATGGGTATTTTGCTTTGATCATTGTCCTGAACTCATATTCTACAGAATTCAATTGACCCAGGCAGGAGTAAAACACTGATAGTTTGTCATCTTGTGACCGTTTGTCTTCATAATCTCAAACTGTGCTGTAGGTTAAATTGTTTGTTTCTGGGGTTTAAATGTCAGTGGGAATTGATGAACGCCAAATTCTTACTACATGTTGGGAAATTAATTGGCGAAAGGATGAGTCAACCTGAATCCGTGTTACAGCCAGTGCAGAGGCCAAGTTTAACCTTCAAAAAGGGATTTATTTATCCGATATGCACTACAAAATTGACTCTGGTGAGATAATTGTTGCTCAATGTTGAAGTGTATCATTCTAACAATCCTGTGAAAACTTTGAATCATTTCTGTCCCTAGTGGTTGTTGCAGCTTGTTATTCTGGATCTTCCGTAACGCTGTAGAGTCCATTTTCTTTTCTTTAAAAAAAAAAAAGAAGCTGATTAATGTATAACCATATAATTTAAAATAGATAACTGTTTGTGTGTATGCCAGACTAACTTGCTTCAGAGGGCTGTGATGCTGGCAGGACCTTCTCACAAAGATCTCCCTATGACCAAATGCAAAGGCTAAATTTACCTGAGACAGGATGGATCGGGGGAGTAGTTTTGTCCATGTGTGTGAGCAAGGGGGGGTTTTCTCTCTTTATTTTTGGCCTTTGGACTGTTTAAGAGATTCAAATCACTTTTGCTGAGAGGGGCTTTTCTCTGTCAGCTCTGATCTCTTCAATGGGCATAGCTTTGTAATTCAGTTTTGTCAGCGCTGAGGCTATTGAGTATGTGAGAGAGACTTTTGACACCTCCATGGCCGCATGAACTCATTCCAGTGTGCTTCAAATCGTAAAGGCTGTTGTCGCCTCTTCTTGTATGCCATTACGGAATTTTAAGGAAAAAATTCTCCTTTATTTGTTCTCGAGGCATGAAAACCCTTTAGCTGTTTGCTTGGCTTAGTAGCTGTGTTTCACAGCTGTTGCAAAGCTTTGAAGTTTTTGGGACACTGGGAAAGACTATCAAAGGCTATCCCGCAATGTCTAGTACGAGGAAGGGTGGGGGCGCCAATCGTTTTACCGTTAACCATTTAAGACCCGTTAATAAATGTTCTCGTTTTTTTATCCAAATGTTTTTCTGGTACCAAAAGGAGCAGATGACAGTCCAAGAGACTTTTAGGACCCACAATGAATTCATTGTTCAGTTTCTCTGCTTCTATTTTGCTGTAAGCAAACGTGGTGATGAGACACAAATAAATATCTGCAATTGCAAGTCCCTTTGATAATGGCTGCTAATATACAGGAGCAGCCTTTAAAAAAAGTTAATGCTGTAAATGTTTAAATATTCTTTGTCTTGTCTTTCAGAAATCTAAACTTTATTATATTAAGTCAATCTTAATGTAATTGTATCCGTTTTTATCCATTTTTGCTATATTTTAATTTCTTGAGATGTACTTGTATAATGCATTTTATTTTCTTAACATCCAAAATGAATGAAAACTTAGTTTAATACAACGTTTTTTATAAGACTAAATAAAATCAGATCTGGAGCTGGTTTCTAGTTTCCTTCAAGAAAAAGCTCAATTGCATTCATCTGTTTGGAGTTTGTAGGTTTGTTCAACACCTCAGACAATGTCTTTTATGAGTGATCCTGTTGCTCTGTGCAGTGATGTGACTAGTCTATAAAAAGGCTTGAGTAAGTGTCAAATTAACAACGTTATAAATGCCAGCAAGTGAATTTATTTCCGACAGAACACTGGATGAGACTCGACCTCTCAGTTTTTAAAATGTTGAGAGCAATGGGGTCTCAGACCTCTAAAGTTAGACTTACTTTGTTAAAACTTGCTGAAATAATTGCATTGTTTTACCGTCTAGAATTTCAAACATGGCCACTATAAGTCTTCACCTGTCTCTGACATCTATGCTTTTCCCTCTTCCATCTCTTTGTTGCTAGGGGTTGCTAGCACTTCAAAGAAATAACCATAGTGTAAAGTTATTATCATAGAATGAAAAACACACCTGAGTTTATTTCATATGACTCTGTGTAAAGCAATAGTAAATGTTGAGTAAAGGGAAATATGATATCAAATTAAGTGTAGCTGATGTACATGTGCCGCCCTTTGTTTTCGTCATATTATTAAAATAATAACAAAATAATAGGAAAATAATGATACACTATGTTCAAACAACTTATTGCTACTTAAAATGTATAAAATTTTTTTTTTGGCATTAATTATTTTTTATCTTGCGTGTTTACATTGAGTTATTGTGTGTGAGGTTATGTAGACGCATGCGCTGCCCCCTCCTCCGCGCCAACCTCGATCCTCCACTAAACCTGCGGCCATTAGCCCCGGCATATTTCTAGGGAGTTGTTTTGTAATTTCTTTATCATTCTCTCTCCATTCTATACTTATCTCCTTCTTCCTCTTTAAATCTTTTCCCCTCTTCTCTTTCTACCTCTTTTCATTTTCCCTTTCAAATCGGTCTCTGTGTCTATTACCTTTGACATAAACCCCAAGCAATTTCTAATAAAGTTTATTACATGTTTGTTAAGTAAACCATTTCAGTATAAGCCATGATGCTCCACTTGGTGTTACTATTTTCATCTGATCAGCGCTTATTTGTAACTGTTCAGTGCTTGTAAGGTCAGATTACTTCAGATCCAGTAAGCTGCTGATTATATAGTGCATCTCCCCCAATAAGCAGTTTACATTGTTATTTTAGACAACTTCTCAGAAAAGAACAACCAATGTCCTTTGTAAACAGAATTTAGAGAATATTAGAACACTGTCTTGTTTTTAATAGACGCGGAAATAAAAAGTTTAACCGTGAGGTTTCAACAGTGTTAGGTGCGAAAGCTCCGGGTGTTTCTTCCTCCAGTTTGTATTAATGTTTAATTGTTTAATCACGTAAAAGTTGTGTAATGAGGTGGTGGTTTGGAAATTGAAAGCAAATCCTGATTTCATTTCTGATGCCTTTCCAGGAATGGTTTTCTTTGTGTCTGTGTTTGGTGTTTAAGTGGACGTGGGAGATGTTTTTTTTTTTTAATTCTGGTTTTACGAACCCAATTGTACAAATGTAAGCCGTCCATTTATGTTGAGTGTGGAGGAAGCCTAGTGAGCTTTCTATGGTGCTTCAACTTTTTTCCTCTTATTTATCAAAGTAAAATTATGTAGCTGCTTAATTAGTCTCAACCCTTCAGGGAAAATGAGGTCAGTTTAGTTTTTACTCCTAGACCCAAACAAAATGATCTATTATACTGATTTTATTTTAGATTACTTTGTTTAAAAAGAAAAGTGATGAACGCCAGCAAGTTTAGAATTTGCATTTAAATGGCCAGAATGTTGTAAAAATGCAAGAAAAATCAAGTCTGATATTTCAAAATGGCAGATTTTTAGGAACCCCGCAGACTGAACAAAGCTTGTAGTATGAAAGCTTCCAGTATTTTATGCTTCAAAGTACAACTGTTAGTATTGATTTAAATTTAAACAACTTTTATAAACAAAAAATGGGTTTATTTTAAAATTACATGATAAAGGAGATGCATATTGAAAATGAACAATAAAAATTGTTTTAACAAATAGAGGATTATAGAAGACCAAAGGGTTGTTTGTTGTTCAGTTAACACGTGATTAATATTGTGATTCTGACTGTTTTCTTTCCTTTATCACTACCACAGTTGACACAAAGATTCCTGTACAACATTAGATTAGTTTTCCAGTGTTCAGGACATTGTTTGAGCTCAGCTTTTCTGCCACACCCCTTACAGGAAGCAAAAATACATTTGTTAGTCTGTGCAAAGTTTCTAAAAAACAGTTGTGTCCCACACACAGGCTACTTCCAAGAATGGCTTTTTTCACCTCGGACAGGTAATCATTGCTCAGTCGTGGACAAACCTGTGGGCCTCTGCAAACCAAAACATGAAACCTTTCCTGATTCTGCCCTGTCATCACGCCTGTCCTTCTCACCCTCTGTCTTTGCTTCTACTCGGTGGCATTGGATGTTGTTTTCTCCTTGCTGGGATTTAGGGATTGTCATTTTTATTTTGCTCCTCTGAGGTGGTGATTAAAAGCCTGTCCATAAATAAAAAACTAAGTCTGATCCTCGTTGAACACCTGTGGTATTTTCTGTAAAGATTTGAAGAGACTGAAGACTTTTAATATAAATATCTAAATCTAAAGACCATATCCTAAAGCTCTATGGCACTGTCATACAGCTGACATTTCCTGTAGTAAAACACGTTTTATTACAGAAAATTTCAGAAGATTTTTTTACACAAATTTCTGCTGGTGTTCATTCTTAAGGTTCAAAATTAGTTCTGGAAAGGGCTGCCCTCAATGTAAAAATCATTCTGCCTTTCTCTCGCTTTGAATAAAAACACCCTTATGACGTGGTCGCTGTTTTTGGTGAATCAGGAACTTTCTTGTCAACATTGTGGTTTTCCCTTCGTTTACTCCTTCTTAAAGTTTTTCTTTCAAAAATCTCTCGCGTATTTGCTGCTAAGTTTTCTGCTTTTTCATTTCTCTCCACCAGACAAGAGATGATTTCCTCGGACAAGTCGACGTTCCACTCTGTCATCTCCCGGTACGTTATTTCTTTACGTGTTTTTTTTTCTACTTTTTTTTTTTTTTTTACACAGGATGCTTTGAGGCTTTTCTTTAGACTCAGCTGTTTCTTATCGTTCAGTTTTGCTGTGCTCATTTAACCCCTATGAAGCTGTGTGTGTGTTTGTGCGAGAAAGTGCCTGCCCCGTTTTCCCGGCTTTTTGTTATGACACTATGGTGGTTAGGGCTAGAAAGCTGGCGCTCGACAATGTAAACACAGCGACTGTCATGTGGGAAACGTTGCAACCCACAGGAAAAGCTGCAACTGATTTTGCGTTTGAGTGCTGGGAAATTATTTTTGACACTAGATGAGGATTTCATGATAGATTTTAAGGGGAAGCGTTTGAAATTGACTCTTTCACATGTCAGTAAAAAAAACATTTGTCCTCTTTCTAGACCAGCTGTAATTATTTAGTGGCATTCCTAATTCAATCTTGAAGAGGATTCTTTGAAGCACTTAAAAAAAAAGGTTTTTTAAACTTAAATTTTTAATATTTATGCATTGGATTATACAATCATTATTTTAAATATATTTGTGAAGGCTGTGATGTTAAACATAGCAATAATACCCATGTTTTCTGATACGTGAGCACCTCATACTAGCAAACTAATGTCTTATGGTCCGTCTACCTATGTGTCAAGTGTGGTATCAGGTTTTTGTTCCTGTTCAATACAGTTTTGTCTTCGATGTCAAATCTGAAAAGCCCATTAGTAGAGACTGTTATGATTAATTATTAATGTCCTGGTAAGATTTCCAGAAGGGCTGCATGTTAGCAGATAAAAGCCACAGCAGACTCCAGCTGAAAGGGAAGGGGCATGATCTGTTGCTACAGCTCAGCTAATACTAATACTAGTTAGTAGACTTTTGAAGTCACATTTTCCACTGTAGTAGTTTGTCATACAGGGTCTATTATGTGTCATGAGTCAAAGCTGATTCAGTGCTGACTCATGCAAAGCTCACTTGTAGCACGTCTTTACGGAGTGGCATAAACATGCAGCTTTAGATTTTGAGGACTGTTGTTTCTCCTTTAATGAACTCCTTTTAATGCAATCTTTCATGTCCATCTGAAATTCTAACATCCATAGTTTGCAAGTCAATCACGTTAAAACATTTATATGAGGGTTTTGATTAATAGGTTTTTGGTTACAAATAGGCATTTAAGTGTGTTATGAGAAGCCCTTCTGATTTTGAGCCGTTTGTGTGAGTGGTGTGTAACAGAGCAGGATACGGTGTTCAGCCAGCGAGGACTGGATGTGCCGAGTCATGGAGTCGCGAGATGGCTGTGAATTGCATGTGTGACCTTTCTGCTCTTCAGTATGAATCGGGAGAACCTCAGCATTGCATAACCATTGTGTGATGGGTTCACAGGGGTTTTTTCTGCCACGCTTTAAAAAATGTGTGCTTTAGATGAAGTCTAAAATCTTTATCTCCCCATCAACAATCTGTCCTTTTTACAGACGGAGGACCCCGCTATGGAGCGTCCATATACGTTTAAAGACTTCCTGCTGCGGCCAAGAAGGTTAATTTTAATGTTGTTTACTGGTTATTTTTAGACTACTTAAATAACATAAGGGTCTATATGGAACGGATATTTGAAAGATGTCAAACTCATACGGTCATTCCAGTCACAAGTCCAGGGTGAAAGGTTACTTGCGTCTGAAGATGGCCTATCTCCCCAAACAAGGAGGACAAGAGGAGGAGCCTGGAGAGATGAGGGAAGACGCTGAGGTAAGGTCTCACACACTATTATTGTTGGACTTTTTTTTTTTTCTCAAATTGCTGACCCTGCATTACCTGAGACATTGTTTTTCAACCTTTTTTGAGCCAAGGTACATTGTTTTCATTGAAAGAATTACAAAGCACACCACCAACCACAGATTTAAACAAATGATACTCTATAGTCTCATATAATAAATTTATAGTAATTCTAATCAAAGTGTCTTTAATATGAATCAAATAAACATTTATTTTTTATCATATTTTATATCGCTTATTTCAAATTGCACTTAACATGTCCACTTCAAAAATACTCAGCAATTATCCAATTTCACCAAGATAATTTCCACGGCACACCTGACAATCACCCACACTAGTGTGCCGTGGCACACTGGTTGAAAAACACTGACCTAAGATATATATTTTTTAAACTAGACGGGATCACTGTTTCATTCTTTTTTTTTTTAAACAGTTACAGCATCTCTAAAATATGAAAGAAAATGTCTTACTTCATGCCAAAAGGAATGACTGCTATAGTCGGAGGAAATTTCTTGTTCTTTTATTTTTTTATTTTTTTTTTCTGGGAATTTAGGAAACTCTTGTTGCCAGCATCTATAAAGATTTTTCCAGGTTCAATATCTGGAAAAAAGATTTAAAATGTGGGCTGATATTCGCAGAAATAGGATCTTTGTCTTTCGTCTTTCTGTGTCCAGTGAAAGGTTTTACTTAGCCTTGGAAAAGTATTCATACTCTTCAACTGTTTCACGTTTTTTCTCTTTAAAGTCAGTCTGATCAGTTTGGTTTGGTAGAATTTTATCTGATAAACCAACACAGTTATAAAGTAGAAGGAAAAAAAAAATCTTTTTTTAATTGGAAATTTTTTTATTTTTACATAATTTGTTCATTTTTGTCTCCATATGAAACCTGATTTTGAGTCCACTTAAACCTACTAGCTAAGCAAGAAAAAAACTTGTTTTGAGAAAAAGCTATTTAAAAAAAAAAAAGTCTGCCAATTGTAGAACAGTTTTTGGATTTTTTGTCAAAACATTTTGGACCACAATGCATTTGAGATTTGTATTCCAGCAGGAGAGACACCTAAATATTCAGGCAGTGCTAAAATAAAATGGTTTAGATCAAAGTCCATAAAAAGCGGTAGTTTGAGGGGCCATAATTATGTTTTTCTGTTGCAACACACCTGAGTCGATAAAGTATAAAAAAGAAAAAATGACTCAATTTCTTCCTCAGGAATCTCTCTAGTTCAACCGGATACACCTAGCAAGCGAATTATTTGATTTAGGTGTTTTGAAGTAAAGCATTGTCCAAATGGACCTCAATACAATCAAACTTTTCAGATTTTAAGTTTTCAGAAAAATTGAAACATTTAATTTTGTGTGTTATTTCACAATACTGCACTAGTTTGTGTTGGTGTATTACATAAAACCTAAAAACACAAAATTGTGAGGTTGTAACTTGACAAAGCGTTTATTAGTTTAAGGCGCGCAGATATTTTTTTTACACGCTGTAATGTTGATCTGCCTTTCATTGTGGACAGTTTACCCTGATTGTAATTGTAATCAGCTTGTTATCACATACAGGTGCCGAGATACCGACAGCTTTTCCTTGCACGTCCATCTGCTTATTGTATCACATTGATCAAGCGGCTACGTTCATGTAAAATGACTTGGAGTAGAGGATATGGTGCTGTAATTATTGGTCATGCATCCAGTATGCGGTCCATCTGCACAAATGTACGTGATTTATGTTGCTGCTTTGGTGCCAGAATTAAAGTGACTTCATAGGAAGTGTGTGTGTAGCAACAGAGGGGCGCACACACAGGTGAGGTCGAGCACTCAGTAGCTTGCATGGTTTCTATCCAGCTTTATGGTTTGACTATGAAATTTCGTTCGAGGTCGTACAAGATTGGTTAAAATTACTACTTTGAGTGGAAAACCAGAAATCACTATACAGACACACAGATGAAAGTTTAGAACGCTTTTGCAGATGTCTTGAGTTACTTTCTGTACAAAAAGAATCCAGCAAATATCAGGTGAATTATTTCAAAGCACAAAAAAAGGAATCAGAAAATATATGCAAAGTCATATAATATACTTAAATGATTTTCTATATGTTTCTATACATTCTATCCTCCTATCTTAACTTTAGTACATTTTACTCATAATCTTTGTACACATGGCATTATTTCTTTGATTTAGTGAATTCAAATACATTCACTTGTTGCTTTTATTTAAGGGTTGGGATGAGTCCGCAGATTCGGGCTCCCAGCGGCCCCAGCAGCAGCTGCCTCCTTTGCCTCTGGGCTGGGAAGAAAAGGTGGACAACCTGGGACGCACCTACTACGTGAACCACAACAGACGCACTACCCAGTGGAAACGGCCCTCCAACACGTATGTCTGATCAGTTGGTTGGGCAACGCTGGAAACAAACAAAAAAGATTTACATTTTTTTTGCCTGTTACCTGTAAATAGCACTATAATTACTAATTGTCTTATAGCTTTAATTGAAGATTTTCTTCTCTAAATCTGTTAATTTAAAGGGATGTGATCTCAGACGTTGAGAGGGACAATCAGCAGCTGCAAATAAATCAGGAGGCACACCGTGTTTTCCGTGCGCGGCGCCACATCAGCGAAGACCTAGAGAACGAGCGTCTGGAGACCAGGGACATCGACAATGTGAGATAAAACACATACAAAAAAAATAATTACACACTTACATTACATGCACACACTCATAGCCACAGCTATCCTGAGTCATAAGGTAAAAATTAAACAAGCTCCTTCTTGTTTTTCTTTTATTTATTTTTTTCAGTCCTGGGAGCTGATCACAGAAGAGGGTCCCAACAACAGCTTGGCCCAGTCTCTACCCGGTCCCTCCTCCATTTTGACCCCACAACACTCGTCAGCGCCTGCTGCTCAGGAGTTCTCCGAAGACCTAAATCTGAGGCTGTCGATCGCCCCTGAAACGAACGGCGAACTCCCAGGACCCAGCTCCTCTCTGGTAAGGAATTTTGTTATTCAGTCGCAACTTCAATTATGATTCAACCATTAATGGCACCTTTTTCTCCAACCAGATTAATTTTCAGGGGGTGGGGGCTCCTTGTTCTTCTCCAGCTAACATTTTTTCTATCTCCCTTGTTACATTGAACAGAGCCAGCTGTCAAACAGACTCCGGTCTTCAAGTATGACAGATGGTGTCAGTGATCAGGCCCAGGCTCCTCCGCTAGTGGTACATATATTTTAACTCCTGCATCTCCTGCAATCCTGTTCCCTTAATGCTGTTTTCTCTCCTTATTCCCTAAACTCTTCAACTTCTCCTGATTAAAATGTCTGAATGCTGTGGATGGACTATCTATGTAATCTTTTTCTTCACCTCTTTTTAGTACGTCTTCATATAAGGCAGTTTTGACATCTTCCTTCTCATCTTCTAAACCTTATTCTCTTTCTGCATCATCCTGTTTTTTTAATGATATTGTTTTAGGGTAAAACACCTCTTCTTATACACTCATTACTGTTTTTTACATTTTTGTGATTCATGTGCACCTGTGCTCGGTCTGTGGAGGAGATCTTAGTGGTACAGTGGGTGCCCAAACTCACCCCCCTGAGTCACAACATCAGTGACGACGGAGTTTAACAAACTGTCATATGATCCGAATAAGATGTTGGTCGCAAAAGCTGAGTCGTGGTATTTAGGTTTTGCTTAGTCAGGCCAACGAAAACAACAGGTGCAAATGTCAGCGTCGCTCTAAAATTATGATTTTCTGTGAAGGTTTTTAAGAATCAGAGGAAACTTTTAGGAATCTTTATTAAAAGTGAATATTGGATTTTTTTTTTTTTACACATTTCTTTTCGTGTGGAGTTCATTAGGTCATGTTGGTTAGTGTCTCAAAGTATAACATTAAGCATCATGTTAGGTGGAGCTTGTTGGTGTGTTAGTTTATGCTGTATCTGTTCAACTAAAATGTGTTGGTTTAATTATGGTTGTTTATTAATTATGTTCCTAAGAAGATGCCAAATTTATCTCTAGCAGTGCAAAGATCTCAGTTTGGTGGCCCATTTTCGATGCCTAGTTTTGAACTGCTTTGATCGTAGATTTTCAGCTTACTCTGATTTCTTGTTGTGAACGTAAATTTAAAAAGGACAATATTAAAAACTATTTTTCAAGCCTATCTCGACTGAGGATACAATAAGTATACCAACTTAGCTGTACTTTGTTTAACCTTAATGGGATTTGCAGAAACATTTACTCTATCTAACCCTGCTGCCAGCCAAATTTGAGTGTTCTTAGTAGCAACATGCACACTAAAACGAATAAATCGGCTAAATAAATAAGTTAGGAGGACTTAACTGGCAGAGGTAATGCTGATAATTTTCTTTCTTTTTAAATTTTTAATCTTTCAACCAAAAGACGAATTAGACTTCTTAGGTTAAGCTTTATTTATTTTGATTTTATGTGACGATGTGATTTATATCATAGGGGTTTGAAGTGGCTTTAAATCAAAGAAACTCAATTGTAGCTCTTAGGTTGTGTGTTCATGTGCAATTTTATTACTTTAACAGAGCAAAAACATATGAAGTTTCTTAAAGTTCAATGGTGTTTTTTGCTAGTAGGTGAATGGCCACTGCTCTAATGCTACAGAGAAATCTTTTCACTTTTCTTAAAACAATATCACGTATTTTGTCTGATTCTTTTATAAAAAAAATTATTATTCTTAGATAATTTTTTTGGATGTAAGGTCTGTTAAAAAGTCCTAACAGTCATGATGTTCTGGAAATTAAATGGATTTAAAGCTCTAATATATTTGATACCATTTTTTTTCTCTGACTAGTGTGATTTTTATTTTTTTTAGACGATATTAAAAAGCATTGGCTCTGAATGAAATGCACTTAACTGGGAAATGTGCTCTTTTTTTAAAACTAAAATATAAAGCACGGTGCTAAACCACCATATAAAAACAGTTGTCAGTTGTGCTAATTAGTCTACGTACTTTCACAGCTTCTGCACTTTGCCACCAAATGATTCTCTCCTGTTTGCTGCCACTTTCTGCCACCTTCCTTTGCGAATCAGTGCCCCTTCTTCATCCTCCCAAGTTTCCTCCTCACCCCATGCCCAAGTGTGTCCCTCTTTCACATTCCTTCTGCCTACAAAATGTAAACTAAAGACCATGTTCCCGTGTTATCTACCACCAGCAGAGTTCCCAGACCAGAAGAACAAGAGCTCAAACACTCTCAGGTGGTGAGGAGCCCATGGTAATATCTCAGTTTGTGTTGTCACACACCCCAATTTCCCCAAACCTGTGCAGCGTATGTGACTCATTAAATCTTATAATTATAACACAGCACACACTCTGTCAAAAGGAGCAGAAGTTTCTTTTCTCTCTTACTGAGGACTCAATCAACCCAAAATAAATTCCCTTATTATTAATAATAGCAGCTGATATGCTAGATAACGGTTTTATGTAAATTGACATCTGTGGGATCAGATATAATTACTGAACTAAAAAGCCTTTCTGTCTTTAAAATATAACCAGTTGCTTTATGTCTATGTTTTACTAATTTGTGATATTTTTACTACAGACAAAAGGATCCAGAACTTTGGACTATGTCTTTTATAAAGTATTCATACCTTTTGAATGGGATAGACACCATAAGTTTTAATGACGATATATGTGATGCAATGATATTTTTTTGCAGGAATGATGAAAGTAACAATGAAAACTTTTAGTAACGTTTAAAATTCCTCAGTCTTGTTGTCTAAAAGAAGCCATCCCGGCCTCATTGTAGGTCTTTAAGAGAACTGTCACACCATGATGTTTTACTGAGGAAATGGAAATAAATGCCAAAGAGTTGAAATTTGGTTAGATCAGACCAGACCTTCGGTGTTTACTAAATAAGATACTGGATATAATTTTGGAGTATGCAACCGATGCAGGTAAATAATAAAGATCTGCCTTTATTTTTATACAAAAACAAAGTAAACAATGTATTTTTATTACATTTCACAATTATTGGCTTCTTTACCATAACGATTTGCCATACTCAGAATGCTTTTTCGTTTTCGAGTTATGGGCAGTACTTTGTGGGCAGACCAAGAAAACGAAAAAGAAGTGTCAGTTTTGTTTCTTTTTGATTATGGCTTAAAATGTGCGGTCTTGAAGAAGAAAATGCAAATAGAATGATTGATTACTAATCATTATCATTAATGTATTAATGAGTCAAATAATGCCGCCACTTTTAAAATTAAAAAGCATTTCTGCAAATGTCCTTTCATTTTCAAATTTTACATTTCAAATTGAATTTTGGTAACTGTTTGGAAAAAAAAATCTCAAAAGTCTTTTTCATTTACATTTAATTAAGTGAGAGAATGAGCCGTCTTAAAGAAGAAAATTAAAATGCAAACAGGATTATTGATTAAGAATTTATGAGTGAAATAATGCAGCCACGTTCTTAAAATGAAAAAGTATTCCTGAAAATGCTTTTTAATTTGAAATATGGTAACAATTTGCTCCAATAACATTGACATTTGTTGTTTTAACAGAATCGCATAAAGGAATCATAATCTGAATATTTTTGAGACACATAGTTTTAGTACAAAATTGTATTTATTGTTTGTGTTCAGTATAAGCTTCTTCTGTTTTTCCTTTTTATTTATCACTGCTTTGGTGTGTATGTGTTTATTATATGTCATCTAAACCAGGAAAGGAATGTGAAATGAGGTTTTATCTAAAAATAAATAAATTAAAATAAAATTAAAATAAAAAACACAACACATGTATTATTAAATACATGCAGTATTTGTATTATTTGCATTTGTATTATTTGCATTCCCTGCACATGTTTTGAGTTTCTCAAGCCTCGGCTGATTGGCTGTTTTTGGTTTGCTCTGTCTCCACACTCGATCAGTCCCCCTCGGCAGCTTCCTATCCCTTGACCACGCCTGGCCTGCCCCCTGGATGGGAGGAGAGGAAGGACACCAAGGGAAGAACTTATTACGTCAATCATAACAATCGCACTACTACTTGGACTAGGCCAATTGTGCAGGTACAGCGGGTCTAAAGGGCTGGCTGTCAGGCCGGCTCTGCATGGGGCCGAACCGGCTTAGTTCCTGTTGTGACATTTCTGATCTGTGCGTCCCTTTGTTCTCCTCTGTACTTCTCCTCTTCGTGGCTGTTAAACACATGGCTGTAATCCTAAAGTTTTTTCCTGTTGTTCTTAACTCTCTAATTTCCGGCTCTGTTCCACTCTAATGGTGTTGGTCCTCCTTCTCTTGTCCAGTATTTTGCTTGACTGAAGTTCATCTCTGCACCGCTCTTATTTCCATTTCACCATCTCTAATCTAACTCACTGTCTAAAGAAACACCTTCCATTATATACATGTTCATCAATGATCTTTCTTTTGTGAAAGTCTTTACTTTATCATTTTAACTCCGAGGAGATCAAACGTTTGTGTCTATTTTTGCATTTGGATTCACAGTTTTTGTCATCGGTGTTTATTGAGTCATAAATCTTTCTCTCCTCTCGGGCATAAATTACTTTTGCTTTTGAAATTTTCAGGAACTCATTTCCTGAGTGTAAAGTTGGCATGCTGACTATTCCAGATCAGACAGGCGTATTAAACAAAACGCCTCATGATTTATTCTGTCAGGCCACATCTCTTCCTTCCTTCATTTCCAACCCCACTTAACCTCAGAAGTGCCGTTGTCACCAACAGCTGACTGAAGACAGAGCCAGCACCTCAGTAACAGCAGCAGTAGCATCAGGGACAGCTTCAGCCCTGGTACCCGCTTCCACCCCATCCTCCTCCTCCTCTTCCAATGCTTCCAACCACCACCTCCATGAACCCCAAGTCCGACGACCCCGTAGCCTCAGCTCTCCCACTGTCACCCTTTCTGCCCCTTTGGAGGTGAGAATTAGAAACCTGTACTTCCTTCTTTCCTCTTTTTTTTTTCCTTCATCCTTTATTTTTGTTATCTTTCTAAACAAACCATGGAGTCAAAGCTGTTAATTGTTACCACTTGCTGGTTTAGCCATTTTTTCGTTGTCTTGGTGTTGCCAAATATTGTGTAAATTTAGACGATATGTTTAATTGATAAATTCTCAATTAATATTACTTAAATTGTATTATCTGTATAGCACCAATGTACAAAAACAATTGCCTCAAGCGAAGTCTTGGAAGTAGAAAAGCTATCTGCCTCGCGGACTAATCCTGGGAACTGTTTTCACAGCCTGATAACTAAAAGTTTTGCATCCGATTTTACTTTTAGACCTTGTAGGAATTACAGGTAAACCTACAGCGTGAGAGTTAAGTGCTTTGTTACGAGCAACAGCTACAACAAGATCTATGTTCAGTGATGGAGCTTAAACATTCGGCATAGATACCGGCCGTGACGTAGTCAGTGGAGCATGTTTCTAAATATGATGAAGAGAACATGGGATCATATGTTAGGAGACATAGGAGACAGATCCTGAATATGAATTTACCTACAGGTTCAATGCATAAAGCTAAAGATTATAACGTTTTGAGCCAGCAGCTTGAGCTAAAGGACAAAATCAAATACTCACACATGTATCTACACCTGACATCTATCAAAGAAAACATTTTCCCATACAACTTCTAAGAACATACTAGAATATCTGTAAAAACAAAAGGCAAAATGAATTCCTTAAAATAGCCTCCGGTGAATAGTTTGCACAACCCTGAAAAAATGTTTGATTTTTCAGTATCACATTATGCTTCTGTAACAACAAGGAATTAATTTTACAGTAAAGGTAAAGTGGAGGTTCTGGTGCTGCTGTTCCTCCAAAACGGATCTTTTTAGATGGTTTGGCTATTTTCTCTGGACCTAATGTGGTTGATTGAGCTAATAGTGTTTTGTGTAGTAAAAAATGAAATTAAAAAAATCCCTGAATGTTTAAAGTAACTTTTTTTTTTTTACAATATGCTTCCATAAAGGCCGTTTTTCTAAGTGGCTAAAATGTGTTAATATTCAGCCAATTGTTAACATGTTAGTCTTTGATTATTCAACTTTTTAAATTTCACCTTCATGTTTTGACCTTTTTTAAATTTAAAGCAGTCAAATTAAGCAAGTGAATTTTATTTTTCCTTTTTTGCTTTAACGCTTTCTCTGTATTGCAGCTGAAGGGAATAAGGGTTCCTATAATAAATTAATTCAGAATATTATTAAGGTCGTAATGCTTTGAGACCTGATATAATCGAGCAAACGCTGCTAATTACCATCAGAACACCTTTTGGACCTCAGCCACTGTTAACAGCTTCACTTGATAATGTTTTAAAAAAAAATAATCACGTGCTGTCGCCCAGGGAGCGGACCTGCAGGAAGTTTAATTAAGAAAGTTAAAGCAAAAAAAACAGTCTTTGCGCTTTGTGTAATTGCAGCTTAAAGTGACGGTGGATTCGTTAATCAAGCTTTTCTTTTGTGCTCCTGTTTTAAAAAGGGAACAGTGACATTAACTGATTACAACTAAATAATTACATATTTTCACCAATGGAGAAACACTTCCCAAGTTGCTTAACAGGGGTTGTTTTTAATAAGTTGTCTGACTTTTTCTTATTTAAATTTAAATCAGACTCATTAGTTACAATAAAAAAAGGGCAAATTTGCAGCTTTGACTAACAACTGGACTCCTTTATTTGAGATGCGACTAAAATAAAGACTTTTTCAGATGTTGATATGATGGAAAATGTTCTCATTCACCTTTTTGGGTTGTATTAAAACATTTGTTCTCTCTTTTTTTGGCAAAAGAAAACAATCTCTGTCATGCCCCGCTTACTGTTGTGTGCTGCCTTAAGACATTCCAGCTTTCTTTGTCAAACTGTTGGTCACTGTAATCCAATGTCGATTGTATGTCCTCCTGCTTCGCCTTGCATAAATGGAATGACTGATTTGTGTAACTCTTTGTTTTTTTTTTGTTGTTTTTTTCCCAGGGTGCCAACAATATCCATGTTCGAAGGGCGGTAAAAGACACCCTCTCCAATCCACAGTCTCCCCAGCTGTCCCCTTACAGCTCCCCGAAATCCCAACACAAGACCCAGCAGAGCTTCGTGCCGCCAGGTTGGGAGATGAGGATAGCCCCAAATGGTCGGCCATTTTTCATCGACCACAACAGCAGAATCACCACCTGGGTGAGCGCACACACGACTTCTCTTCTTATGTGTGACTTCTCTTATGTGTAGTGTCTAAAGTTGCGCTAACATTTAAACATAAAACGAAAGGTTAGCTTTGTTCATAGTGACACCTGGTGGTGTAAAAGTCAATTTATTTACATCATGAGATGGAAGCTTGTCTCACGGTTGATCAAACATATTTTATTGTTGTTTTATTAGGAGGATCCCAGGTTGAAATATCCAGTCCATATGAGGAATAAGAACTCCATGGAACCTGGTGAACTCGGTCCTCTTCCTGTAAGTATTGTCACAGATTGATATGTTTCCACACTCACAACTACCAGAGGTACACAATCCTTTATTAGCACCTCTGTTAAAAATGAGTAACATAAATTCATCTTTAATGTTTAATCTTTTATATTTAAGATGCATAATCTAACACTGAAATAAAACTGATCCTGACTCAAAATTAGTTTTTTTTTTCAGTCGGTTAAAAAAAAAATCTTTTTATATAAATATGATTTTCATAAACAAATTTATACCAAGCCCCAATTGTTTAAAACTCCCTTTTGACACTTACCATATTAAGATGTTATGGTATACTTACTATTCATTGGGGTTGACTGAGAAAACACTATTTAGGCCTAATGTTCAGAAATCAAGACTTTGTCAGTTTGTATATCTCACAGGCTTTTATGGTGAGTGTGCATGTGTGCGCGCGTGTTTTTTATTCTTTCTCTCTCCTTTTTCTCTTCTTTCCAATCTCATGGATCTAATGTTTGCTACTTCTTCTGCCACTGGCCATATCTGTTTGGTAGAACCTACCAGAGGAGGTTGGTTGGTGCCTCCCTCCCTCTGCCTGCCTACTCATCTGTCTGGTCACTCGCCTGTAGACAGCCTTGCAGATTTTTTTTTCTTTGTTTTTCCCAGGTTCTTTCTCTCTCTTTTTGTTTTGTTTTCCTTTTTCATGACCGGCATGGATGGATTTTGCCTCTCCTGTACCCTTTTTAGTACTTTTTACCCCAATTTATCCAGCGCCACTCCTGCCACTCCTGCACCCCCCCCACACCTTTTGTTTTTGATTGATTACTTTGCAGCTAGAAAAAAAAAAATCACTGCCTTATCTTGGGGGTCTTCGTCTTGCTTTTTGTTTGTGTTCCTGTACTAGCACCAGAGGCACAATTACACAGGTCTGTAAAGCAGAACAAGGCTCAATCCTTGAGGGGTAAAAATAAATAAAATAAATGCTAACAGGGAGGCTGATTAAAGGAGGAAGTGGAGTGGAAAAACGAAAAGACGAGAGCTTTCCAGAGCAGCCATAAATGTGTTCCAGAGGAAGGAACAGGCTGTGTGATGCATGTGTTATCAGCTTTTGTTCGGCCTCCACTCATATAGCAGCAGCATTAATACAAAAAACAAAAATATACATCCTGTGTCAACACCCTGGCCAACTCTGTTCCTTTCGCCTGTTATAAGTTTAAACCTACTCCAAATGTCTGACTGTCTGATCGCTGGTGCCATACGAGTGTGTGTGTGGCGGGGGACGCTGTACTCATAGCGTTGGCCTTGTCAGTGATGGCACAAGGGCATATACCAGTGGTGATGATTCAAATTTATGTTGTGGTCATTCCCTGCCCTGCCTTGCTGATGCGTTTGACTCAAAAAAGGTTTAAAAAAAAACTAAAAAACGTTAAGCTTGTGGTCTTAATGTTCATCTCACTCTTTTTGTGTTCTCTTGTTTTCCAGCCTGGATGGGAAGAAAGGGTTCACACAGATGGACGCACTTTCTACATTGACCACAGTAAGATTGCAATCGATCATCTCCATGCTTTTATTTTCTTGTGTTTATATTATTAGGAGGATTTTTTTCATTTAAGTCATTAAACATACCCAAGGTGCTTTTTCAGCAAATGCAGATTAAAAGCTCCTCTAGCCACTGCAAGAAGTAAATGGAGTCGTCTTTTGATGCTTTTATTTTAAAGTTTAAATCCAGCTGTTCTTTAAAGGCTTTCGAGGTTTGTGAGAGAATATACAACTAATATATACCCGCAAACCATCAAAGAGACGGTTCTCCCCCTTTAAATTAAGACAGGCAAGACGTAACTTAATCAAGTGACATTGTGTTTTAAATCTGGAGGAGCTGCAAAGATACAAAGCCCGAGTAGCATGCATCGACTTGACAGTTATAAGTTGTGCACTCTACAAATCTGGTAGGACAAGAACGCCATCGTTGTTAAAAAGCCCATAATGACAGCAAATTTGTGGAAGAGGATGCTTTTGTCAGCTGAGACCAAATCGGAGTTGCTTCGGCCTACATCGTTGCAGCTGCATGTGACAATCGTGAATTTTTGTTTTCAGCGTTTTGTCATTCACTCCTAGTCTTGACTCTCATTTGCTGATTGCAAAACCATCGTGTGATCGATTTTAGGCATGCTTGTCTATAGTTTCTGGAAAGTAGTGTTATATATTAGCTCGTATTACTCAACTTCTCAAAGTTTTTCAGCGTCGATGGGTTCTGAAAGTGGACAAACTACATCCATCTATCCATCTATTCGTCGCATCTGTTGGACCAAAACACTAAACTACCCCCTGCTCTGTTATTATCAGATTTTCCAGCTTGTGACTTATTATTTAGATATTCCTCTGCCATTATCACAGTGCTGTAAACCCCATCTATATATGTCAAAGCAGCATGATGTATGTCGGTGTGTGAAAGCTTTGCGAACAAGGATTACCAGGAACTACGTGACCACGTGTTGAAGGGTTTTTGTTTTTTGCCCTGAATTTGTGTCGTGATATTAAAAGGTCTTTCTTCATATTTTCCCTAGATACAAAGACCACTCAGTGGGAGGACCCCCGTTTACAGAGTCCAGCTATAACAGGACCTGTGAGTAACTTTACCTCCTATAAATCTACAAATACAGTCAGGATGTGATGCGTTACAGTTTCATCCGACAAACACCGTTTTCTGCGTTATCAGAGATAGTTTCTGATTATTGAATCATTGTTTTAGTAAGTTGTTTTTTTATTTACAATAGTTTTTGCTCTCCTTGCAGGCCGTTCCCTACTCCAGAGAGTTTAAGCAGAAATATGACTATTTCAGGAAGAAACTAAAGAAACCGGTAAGAAGAGAATCCTTTTCTTGCCTCTGATATCTTGCAGGGAAATTGTGAAGGATGGCCCCCAAATGTTGTCAAAATCTTGCACTGGTTTTCACTACTAAGGTCTACTAAGATTTAAAAAAAATTTTTTTTTTAAATTACACCCATGATCTATAAGTTGTAATCCATTTTTCCAGTGAGTTTTTTTTTTTTTTTTTTTTTCTTCTACACTTTTTCAGGCAGACATCCCCAACCGATTTGAGATGAAGCTGCACAGGAACAACATCTTTGAGGAGTCCTACCGCCGAATCATGTCCCTGAAGAGACCAGATGTCCTGAAAGCACGATTATGGATCGAGTTTGAATCCGAGAAAGGATTGGACTACGGTGGCGTGGCCAGAGAGTGGTTCTTCCTCCTCTCTAAGGAGATGTTCAATCCCTACTACGGCCTGTTCGAGTACTCCGCCACGTAAGCATCTTTTTGTTTGTGACAACCGATTCTTTTATATGAATTATTCAAATCCAGATCACAACACAGCTCACAGGATGAAGCCGTAATGAAACATAGTGTGACTAAAAATAACCTCCTTCTCTCATTGCTTTTGGAAGACAAGGTGTACCAATACTCCCTGCTGTTCTGTTTTTTTTCCCATGAGACCTGTGAAGACTTCCTTCGACTATGATTAACTTTTCCTCGTATTCAAAAAGCCATCCTGAAGTAAATGTTTCCCACAAACATGATAATAAAAGTGCCATATGTTCTGTTCCTTTTCTTGGCACCCTCATCATCATCATGCAATGACGCAGCGCTGCCTTTTTTTTCTGTCAAACAACAAAGAGGCTGTAAAAACCAACTGTTCTTGGAAAACAAAAGTGTAATTAAACAGCACGGCTTTAAATTAAAGCTTTTTTGTTGCTTATAAAATCTGTTTTATGTTTTGAAATTTAATTTAGAGCAGCCATTGGATGAAAAAGTGTCGGATAAATCAACACAATTCTCTTCTCTAACTAACGCCAAATAAAATAAAATGTAACTATGTAATCTAGTTTTTTAATGATATCAAATTTAGATATTAAAAACCTTTATGAGCATGTACTTCTCTAACGTTTTTTTTTTTTTTTTGGTGTTTGCCCAGGGACAACTACACTCTCCAGATTAATCCAAACTCTGGCCTCTGCAATGAGGATCACCTTTCCTATTTCAAGTTTATTGGGCGTGTGGCAGGAATGGCTGTGTTTCATGGAAAACTGCTGGATGGTAAACCTTTGCGTCTACATACTCCTTACAGTTTAAAAAAATATATGTTTTTATTTTTTACAGGTTTGGAATATTATATTAGAACAATGAAAAACGTTTATCACACTGAACTGAAATACTCTACAATACATTGAAACCAAAGGACTACAACTGTTTATACTTTTTCAATAAAAGTATGAAGATTTTCTTATAAATAACTTCTTTAAAATAATTATTACCATCATCAGTTCAAATGACAAATTACTGGTATTTCACTGCTTGTCTGACTGTGGCGCTGCCTCGTGACTCCGCTCCACTCTATTTTAGTCTACATTTGCAAACTTAAACTGACTGTTTTATCTGTAATAAAAGTATTAAACCGTAAGGTTATTGACTCACAAGTAGACAAGAAGCAGGGAGACTGTTTATCCAATACTACCCGATTAAGTCCACTGTAGTATCGGCACATAAGGTTGAAGATGCTGCACCATGTAATGATTTGACAACCTAAAACATGATTTAAGAAACGTTTTATAATCAGTTTTTAAAGCTATATCCAGATTATTGCCGATATAGTCCTAAAGAAACTCTTCCCTCTGGTGTTGTTGTCATGCCGAGCAGTTGCTAAAGGATTAAGCTAATGCTAGTGCTAGTGAGTTGTACAGTTTGTCCATAAAATGACCTGCTGCTGGAGCAGTGGAGGATTTTGAAGGGACCTTTTAATGTTTTATCATAGAAGGAGATTTTGGACTAATACTCTCCCAACTTGTTGGCAACAGTTTCGACGGGATTCAACCTATTCTTCTCAGTCTGTAAAGCAATGTTCAAAAAGGTTTGCTTGGGGATGAAGAGCTTAAATGTCCTGAACAGAGTCCTGACCTTTACTTGTTGACAAGTTTACAAAGATCCCTAGGGGAAAAATCTCCCTTTAAAAACGCCCTCATGCAAATCCTTTCACAAAGAGTTTAAGACTTCATGACCAGAAAAAAGGGTGGCCCGACATTGTGTCAAACCGTTTAAATAACGAATGGGATGGCCTTGAGTTTCACATGGCAGATGATGGATGACTTTAGGCAATATGGTGCATTTTAATGAGGTTGCAGATAATTATGTGGTGACAAACGTACAGAAAAATGGTGTCATAAACGCATCAACAAGGTTGTAAGAAAAAACTATAAAAGATGTGTTTCGTTTACTTCGAAATAATGTGCATGGCCAATAATCAGCTGTGACTTAAAGGAAACATGGTTGAACTGTAAACCGGCAAGCACACAGGAGCCAGATTTTAATACTTTAATAAGGATCCTTATCAGTGGTATTTGAACAGTATGTGAAAATCTCAGGCAGTGTGGTCATTGTGTTTTAGCCTTTTCTGCACACATGATGCTGTATATTATAAAAGGACTCTTGTGTTTGCAGGATTTTTCATTCGTCCATTTTATAAGATGATGCTGGGGAAACAGATATCGCTTAAGGACATGGAGTCTGTGGTAAGAGCTCCTTTGATTAACAACTGGTTTATTAAACAATTTTCTAATAAGTAAAAATAAAATCAGTCATCCTAATGATAAAGTCGGGCTTGTTTTTTATACTTTAGACTACATTTAAATAGTGTTAAAAGCCCAACACATAAGTTTTTATCCTCACAGGACAGTGAATACTACAACTCCCTAAAGTGGATTCTGGAAAATGATCCCACAGAGCTTGACCTAAGGTTTTGCATCGACGAGGACAACTTTGGACAGGTGAGCAGACATTAAAACCACTTCTTTAGTCACTACTTTTGCTTAAAATTGAACGTCATCTGTATAGATACGGTATCTGGGTGAATTCGAATGTCATCTTGCTTCTTTGTTATTCGGCAGACATATCAGGTTGACCTGAAGCCCAGCGGTTCAGACATGGTGGTCACTAATGAAAACAAGAAGGAGTACATTGAGTGAGTGCTTTTCCTTTGTTTCTTTCTGTCAAAAAAATCTTTAAGGGTTAATTTTTCTACTCATTAACTTTCGTTTGATCAGCCTGGTCATCCAGTGGAGGTTTGTCAACCGGGTCCAGAAGCAGATGAACGCCTTCTTGGAGGTATTTCTGTGCACTGATGTTAAACGTCCACTCAGGGGCAGTGTAGCTTTTTCTTTTTGGATTGTATTACACTTGCCTTGCTTATGAAAGTACTATTGTACAATTGATCGTCTCGTAACTATTTTTTCCTGATTTCCAGGGATTCACTGAGCTCATTCCAATAGATCTGATCAAGATTTTTGATGAAAATGAACTTGAGGTATGGTAACATGCCGGATTATTGCACACAGTATTTCAAAGTGATAATTTGTTACTGTAAAAAAGTTCAATTTTTAATGTCGGACCTTTCAGAATTAAACCTTGATATTCTCATTTTGTTTTTTATTATTTGTCATTGATAAATTAGGTCACTAACTTGAGTCTGTGTTCAGAGAAATTGTCTTCCTGTTTTTTTATCCATTGTGTTTTCTCTCTCCCTGTCTTTTTCTGTGAAGCTGCTCATGTGCGGTTTGGGTGATGTTGACGTTAACGACTGGAGGCAACACACAGTTTACAAGAATAGCTACTGTCCCAACCATCCAGTCATACAGTGGTTCTGGAAGGTTTGTTGCACACCCGCGTTTTGACTCAACAAAATATTATAACAAAGAAACAGTCACACTCTTTACAGAATTGTATCTATTTTCATTTGAAATACCAAATTTATAAAAAAATAATAATAATAACAAAAAAAATAATTAAAAAAAAAACAAAGGGAAAGTTGGAGTTGATGGAATCAGTTTTCCTGATTCTAGGATAAAAAAATCAATCAATTTTGAAGGAATGTTAAGGAATTTAAATATTTGGATTGAATTTATTTTTATTTGTTTGTTTATATATATATATATATATATTTTTTTTTTTTATAGCATAATGCGAGATGACTGGTGTAGTTTTTCACTCTGGCAAGGAAGTGGTGTAGCAAAACCATTTTAGCAGCATCTTTTGGAGGCAGGATGTGAAAGTACTATATATTATTATTTATTATATATTATTATTTTTGCTATGTTTTGTACTTTTTTTCTAAAGAAACAGGTCCTCAGTAATATTAGAACTTATTCTTTTTTAGATGTTAAAAGCTCAAAAAACTAATTTCCTGTAATTTGAGCCCTGTCATTGTTTATCCACTTTGACCTAAGGATCATGCAGGCATAAAAGGTTCCTAGTCACATCAAAATACTGGTTGTGAATTAAGAAAATGCATTATGTTTAAGTTTTGTTCATCTGCACTAACTGATATATCACCAGTTGTGATGATGACTGCAGGTTTATTAAGAGCTGTCTCTGAATCAAACAAATCCGAGCTCTAACTGCCTGTGGATGCAATATCAGACAATTTAGTCTTATCAATATTATTCTTCTGGTTTCACTTAAATACTGTTTCACACATTGTCCTAGTTTTTTTTATTTTATTTTATTATATAAAAGGTTAGGATTCTGGATTTTGTTAAATTGAAGACGGTTCCAGTCATGTTCTAGTATGTTCGACCTGCCAGATCAAAGTCTGTTTGGGTGAACATGGTTATTTGCTCTGATGAAACAGCCTGTATTAGATAGCCCAGATATTATCTCAGCTTGAGCACTAGCATACTTGCACACATCAAACACAGATCTGTTTGAATTTGTTGTGTTGCTTTTCGTAAGGACACTTTGACATCATTTATATCCTAAACCTTAGCTGTCCCAAACACATGAAGTCAATCCTTAAGCAGATGAATAATCAAAACTGTATTAATAAAAGATTTTACATGATAAATGTCAGTCACTGAGGGAATTTCTGTGTCCTCTCTCATAAGGTTGTCCTTTTGATGGACGCTGAAAAGAGAATCCGACTTCTCCAGTTTGTTACGGGAACATCGCGAGTGCCGATGAATGGCTTTGCTGAACTTTATGGTGACGTATACTCATCAGATAATCTCAATATTTTAATTCCCTTATTTACAACTGTCTTTTGAACGTAGTAGCTGTCTTATATCTCTGTAGAGACAGTAGTTAATCCTGGTTTTAATCTAGTAATCCAACTCTTAAAAAATGCAAAACGATAACCTAGGTAATTTGTGGCCAATACCCTGATCAGTATTCAGCTGTTAATTTGAATTCATACAAATTGTGATTATTATAGTACAAGACTTTTTACAGAGGAAAGACCTTATTTCGTTATATTCTTTTAAAACAAGACAAAGTAAAAACCACCGCATATACGTTGTCTTTCTAAAATAAAGCAGTCTGGAAGCTCACATGTCTTTCATGTAATTTTGCTTATTTTTTATTTTGTTATTGAATAATAGTACATTTTAAAAATAAAATCCAAATTTTGAATATGAAATTGCAAAGGCAGTTTTGCGCTGGAAATATTTGTTGTTAAAATGTTAAATATAAGTTATTTTTATCCAGTACCTGGATGATCCACCCGGTTTTGGGATCTATTATTGAGCATTATCCAAAGCCAAAATACAATAACAAATAATGTTTATTTATTACATGGTAACTTGTTGATTTTTAACATAAGATATGTCTGAGGGAAAAAAAGACAGTGTTTCAGTTTAAATGTGTAAGTTGTGATTCAGGGATTTAGTCAGTTCAGGATTTTTGCTTTTGAATGAACGTTTTCTTTCATTGTAGGTTCT
Source organism: Orestias chungarensis (assembly GCA_032876305.1). Lineage (NCBI taxonomy): Eukaryota > Metazoa > Chordata > Actinopteri > Cyprinodontiformes > Cyprinodontidae > Orestias > Orestias chungarensis. The sequence continues at coordinate 11,741,479 of JAVLVB010000002.1, forward strand.
AATGGTCCCCAGCTGTTTACGATTGAACAGTGGGGCACACCAGATAAGTTACCAAGAGCTCATACATGGTAGGCTGCACCACCTTTTGCACATAACTAGATGTATCATTTTTTTAAAAATCTTTTTTTAAATGAATTTGGTCCGGTTTATTTTTCTTTTCTTTCTTTTTTTAGTTTTAACCGCTTGGATCTGCCCAGCTACGAATCCTTCGAGGACTTGAGAGAGAAACTCCTCATGGCAGTGGAGAACGCTCAAGGCTTTGAGGGAGTCGACTAAAGCGCCCTCTCCTGACTGAATCCACCAATAGCAAGGACTAAAGCTGAATCCACAGGGATGTGAAACCAGCTGCTGTAGCAGTTTTTTGTGCGAGCATGTTGTACTGTAATGCCTGACAGTGAGCCATCTCCACAGCACGGTGGTTTCCAGACTGTATGGTGACTTGTCGAGCCGATATGCCTACGTGTTTCTATCTTTACAGCGTGGGATGGGCCGCTCCTTCAAGGTGCTGCTGAGACAAAAGGGAGTGTTGCACTGCCTCAGTTCTGAAATGTCTTATCCGCGAGCGTAAGTGACGAATAAACGGCGCTGGAGACCGCCCGATCCGGCATTTCTTCTCTTTCCCATCCTGTGAATATCTGCAGTGTTGGAAATTAAAACAAACAAACAAAAAAAAGAAAACAATGCATTTCAGTAGCTCTATTACAGTAGTGTTTGAGCCCCTTTCAGTGGAGAGCTCTTAGCATGGCCTTAATTTGGCTCCTACATGCACTATGTCCCCTAACCACGAAGATCTTAGTTCCTATTCAGATATTAAACCAAACACCAGGTTACCTTAGGAATGCTAGCCAATCACATTTCAGCAAATCAGACACTCCCCTACGTAGAGCATTGTCCGTGTCCTGTTATCAGATAAAGCTGCTGCAGCCTTTATAAAATAAAAAGTATCTTCTTTTTTTTTAAGACACTAATAAAAGATTCAATAACTTGACCATGAGTCCCACTATGATAACCTACATGATTTCGTGTTCACGCAACAGATCTTTTTTAATCGTTTATAAGAACGGACAGAAAAAGAAAAAAATGTATTTGTACTGATGAACATTGTTCTTTACCATTTCAAAAATCAACATTCAACGCAACGTTTGAAATTCAGATTTGTTTAGTCTGAGGCGAGAAGAATTCCCATCTATGTTACGGTGACAGCAAATGTGTGTAAAAAACGGTGTTTTGTACTATTGTGCTTTACAAAAAGCGGCATGAAACTATGTTTGCTTTTGGACTACCTACTAATTTGGAGGTTTGTCGCTCTCGAGCTCCTAAAAGGGAAAAAGTCGAATCGTACCTTTATGCTCTCCATGCCTGTTGCTGTTCTTAATGCTTTAAAATTGTTCTTTATTTCAGTGGAGAGGGGGGCATTTTTAAGTTCTTTTATTAGATATAAAGATATGTATGTATTACATTTAACAGAAGTATTAATGATCAACACTACAATGAAGCCGTGCGTGAGTGAATGTTGGCGTGAAAAGCTGTGATTATCGCTTAATATAAAGCAACACATTTCTTACAGTGCAAAAAAAAATCTCTGTTTTCTTCCGTCTCCTGTTATTTCTAACACAACTGAACCTGAAGGGCACTTTATAGATCATTGTAAGGTCATGTCCCCTGATGTATGTCTTTTCATTTATTTGAATGTGGTTCTTTAGTTTTCAGAGCACTTACTGGTGCAATATCTAAATACTCTGTAAATCTGGGCTGCTGCTAAGGTAGAAACAAATGAAGATGACACTTCATTTTCTTAAGTTCACATCCCATTGATATTTTCCTCCTGTATTCCTCTTACCCCAGTGATATCTCAGTTCTGTCTGGTGTTTTTGTTTTTTAATCAGGTTTTCTTTTTTCTTTTTTTATGGATGCTGATGAATGCAATTTTTGTTAATGATTTGACTACTTTCTGCAATTCGTGGTTTAAATAAAAATGACACTTCTTACATGGCCTCATCTTCACTTGATGCAGCATCGTCTTCCCTACAAAGTCAGTTTTAATTCTTTCTGGATTTTTGAAATTGCTGCTATTTCACAAGCTTAATGTTTGCCTGCTTTTATTGGTCGATTCGAAGATCAAACACCTGTGTTTTTCTGTTAAGCTCCTCGTTAGAGAACAGCAACATGTGCACAAAATAATGAAACATTTAACAGTTGGACAGGTGCATTCAAAAGCTTAGAGAAGATCACATTAAGTTCACCTGTTAAGGTTTGAATGGATTTTGGACTCATCCTGAAATTCAACCCGACAGCCAAATATCCCTAACTTTATGTGAGTAGGGTATATATATATATATATATATATATATATATATATATATATATATATATATTCATTATAAAACTCTCTTCAAAGACTTGTAGTTGTTAAACGTGGTGGACAAAGATGATCCTGTGGCAGTCTGTATTAGTCAGAATATGAAGATGCTTCTGAAGACAGTCAATCTCCAGTGGGTGGGACAGATTAGTTTTAGAGGCAACTATTTTATTACAAAGTAAGCTTATGTTTGTCACATTAACAAAAAAATCAACTCGTGAACAAATTTGCATTTACTCTGGTTACCCTTTTTTTGTTTTTTATAACGTTTATCTTTTTGTAATATAATCCCAAAAATCCCAAACTGTTTAAACAAATCGATAAATTGCTTTAGAATTGGTACAACACCAATACCCACAAGACATTTTTGTCATACTAATAGCAGATATGAGTCTCTAAACTTTAGCATGTTCAACTAAAGTCCGTAAATGCTCAATGAATTAATTTACAATACGCAATATTTTCCTTCATTAACATGTAATGTTACCATTTCCTGTTAAAAGGTCAGACGGAATGTGAGCTGATTTATACATATGTAAAAAAAAAAAAAAAAGTAATCAAAGTCAAATTGATTTTGGTTAACATATTTCTAATTGTGCATATTTTTTATCTGAATAAATGTTTCCTCTTTGTACTCATCCACGCTGCTTGTAGGGCCTTAAGCCCAAATGTCCGTGGACAATAACCAGACCTGCAGGCCACGCCGTCGCTCTTTGCCGTGTGCATGCATGTACTCTTAGTTTGGTGTGGTGAAAGGACCTCAGTTCATTCACACAGGCAATCAGAGAGTTATCAGCTCCAAGGACGAGCAAATAAAAGCCACCCGGCCTTTTATCAAGCACTCTACCCTCCATCTGGTCGCAAACAAATCAAGAGCCAACCGCTCCTTAGATCTAAAATATTTCAACTGCTTGCCTGATTTAAAAAAGAGGCATTAGTGGGGACTTGTGAAATATTAGAAGCTTCTTTGTAAATGTTCGGCTGCATTTTTATGGGTTCATCAAACTGTGACCTCATAGCACTAAAGCACATGTTACCTGATAATGTTAATGGTGAAAGTTTTTTTTGTTGTTTTTTTGCACACAACTCATTTTGCAAATCCTAATATAGGGAAACCAATATTGCGAAAAGGTTTTAGGGCTACTCTACACTAGGATTGAGCATAAGTAGTGTAAATAAGTACAATTTGAAGAGTAAACGAACACTCACTGTCCAGCATGGTGCTGGCAGCAGCATGCTTTGGGCCTGTTTTATTAACAGAGGTAGGATGTGTTTTGTTTAGTGTCAAAAAAGCCCAAAAATAATATTTGGGGTGGTTAATAGGTCTGTTAAAGTTGTTATAAGTTTAATAAGTTACACTTACAGCTGAATACTTTATATTAGCACTAGTTGTAATATGGGATGTTTAAAAAAAATATATTATTGAAGACATCAATGAAAACCAGTTTAATAAAATGTGTTTCAAGTTACATACATTACATACATTTTCTTGAAATTTGAATATGTCAGAGATAATAATAATAATAATAATAATAACAAAATAACAGCACACATTTTCTTTCAGTTTCATATCAGTTTTTTAAAGCTGTTTATTGTTTTAAAACTAAGCAGTAGAGTAATATAAGTTTAAATTCTGGTAATGCAGACCTTTGCCGGCGTATTCATACAACTTTGCCTCAATGCAAACCACCTTTCAAGACAATTAACAGAAGCGATTTCTTTTTTTTTTTTTTTTTGGGGGGGGGGGGGACTATCCTCATTCAAGCTTTCTACATATAAAAACTGAGAATTTTGCCCATGTTCTTTACAAAATAGTTAAAACTTGGTCTGACTGGCTGGAGATCGTCAGGCCTGGACTTCTATATCAATATGCTTTAGTCTAAACCATTTCTTTTGTAGTTGTCTGTATTTTTAAATCTGCTAAACAAACAGAACGTCTTCAACTCTATCAATCTTCCAATTATCTCCGAGGAGCTTCCCTATCCCAGCTATACCACAGTATGATGCATACACCAGATGGGAGGTGTTGTGGGTTGCACTAGATGGCTTGTGGATATTTTTTTGACTGATTGTCTCATCTTGTTCTTTGGATCTCTACAAATTTCCAAAGTTTGTAGTTTTTAAAATTTCCATTGTTTTTGCATGATTAATTTACCAGTGCTACCAGTGGTTGCAATGATTTTATTCCAGGGGCCTCTGAGTAAAGCTCTGAGTAAAGCTCAGATACAAACACAACCTAATATCTTAAATAAATTTTAAATACAATACCCAGAAATCTGTGTTTGTGATGTGAATACACGTGAAAGAAAAGGAAAAAGACTTTGTTTAAAACATTATATTTTCTGTTCACTTCCTGTGTTATCCACATGTGAACTCTCAAATTCGATCTTGAAAATGTTTTACTTACTTTTGTTCTATCTGATGCTTTCTCTTTTAACATCTTGATGGCCGCATGTTTCTCAAAGCATATTCAGTTTTCTTTCAGGAACTTTATATATGCTTCGCCTGGATCAGCTTGTTAAGTTTAACTCATGTCGGAAACTCAGTCTCTGACCAGGTTAGCTTTTGGTATCCCCCTCCTCCTCCTCATCCTCCAACCTTCACCCTCTATCTCCAGTCAGGGTCGATCGATACTTCCCCCGTAGCTTATCACTAATGTGCAACTGGCTGTTTGTCCAAACTCTGCTCTGTCTACATAAAGACTTGGATTGGACGGCTCTTAACCCAAATGCACCACGTAGTCACCCTTGTGAACCCGGCAGCACTACTGGACTTAAATTTACAAAGATACAAGGAGCCGAGAGCAGAGCTGCAGCAGGAGATCGACTGCAGCACAAAAACTATCTGGAGAGACGGTCGAAAAAACAAGGTAGGGTCCTGCTTTAATGATGTTTTACACAAATGAAAGAAATTTAACTAGAAATGTTTAAAAAATAAATAAATGAACATGTCAGGATGTTGCTGTTTTCAGTAACTTTTCCAGGAATGGCTGGGATGTTTGCACTTCAATCTCTTATTAACGTTTACATTTAAGGAAACCTTTTCCTCTACTCTGAATAGTCCCACTCTCACATGAGTCGCATTTATGAACTCAAACAGCAGCAGTCATCCCCTCAATCAGTAACACTCTTAGCTGGACTTTGGACACTTTGGATAAGCCTGCAAAAAGCAGTAACTTGTATTCTCTGTCATTAGTTTTTAACCAAATGTCTTCTCTTCTTTCATGCTTACTCATTTAGTTTGCAAAACGAACTTCTGTTTCTCAAGTACTCGGCTTAATTTAATTTATTACCCAGACTAAACAGCAATTTTTCTTTTTGTTCTTCCAGGTGCTTCACCAATCCCCCAACCATACTCCCCACTTCCAACAATCTCTATTTACACACCTGCAGCAAAGTTTGTCCTCCAGAGCTGTGGAGTGTGACAATGGTGTTTGTTTCCTTTCTATCAAACGCCATTATCACACTAAATAGCTACAGTGCGGAAAGGACCTCAGTGCACTCGCGTCACGCTCAGGTTTGAGCAGCTGATTTATTTTGTCCTAAATGTGTCGAAATCTGCAGCTTCTGTACTTTCCATTCTTCACGCCACAGCACAGCATGAACATGTGTCTCCATGAATCAGGGGTGGTGATAGTGCGGGACACGTTGCACTGGCAAAGAGGCAGGGATGGAAATAGACATAAAATTTGTTATTATTTTTATTTGTGTTTTAATTAGGTTTTGAATGTGATATCGTTGTATTTTTTTTAATACTATTTACCAGTTGTGACTATGAATGATACAATAAAGTGGATGACAGGAGCTGTTCCTAAGAAACAACAAATAAACTCTATTTACATTTTCATAATCATCTCTGTTTCCACTTGTGGAATAACGAAGGTTTTTTATTTTTTTATCCCTTGTCCGATCTAACACAATAACCCTATAATGTATGTATGTATAATAACCCTTATATGAATAGATTCATATAAGAAAAGTGTACACAAAGGATGATACAGCCACCCCTGTGTTTTGGTGTGGATATTCGGTTTTTGTTTTGTTTGTTTTTTATTGATGAGAAATGGTAAAAGGTCTGCATTTGTATGTATAAGCTACACTGTAGCCACAGCTGGCATGGTTCAGACTGAAAGAGGTGATGCCTATTATTCCTTCTGGAATTGTGATCCAAAATTTGGTTTCACTAAAACATGTTTTCCCACAGGATTTAAGGAGATTTTAAGCCCGACTTGGATGTCTTCTCTGGAGCAAAGTGGTTCCTAACCAGAGTTCACATGTTTTAGCTCTTCCATCAATTTTTTTTTATCGCAATGATGCTTTTGTTAGTACGACAACTAAACTTTGTTTCACAGTTCAATTGTGAGTATTCTATGGTACTTACAAAAAAAAATATTATTTTATGGTGTGGATAAATGTGTCATGCAACTATTCCTTTCTTCAGCTGCACTGGTTTGCATACGTCAGTTTAAACATGATAAATGTATTAAAACATTTTATGGACTAATTTTATCAGTGCATGTTTTTGCAATGCCATATTTACAAAAAAATTGTATTTTGTATCCCATGCACTGAGCAAATCAAACCTAAGTCAGTCTACCAATCTAAAGCCAGACATGATATTGTAATTTATTTTACATTGAAATAACCTTAAATACACATCATTAAACCTTATGAACAATATTCTTCTCATGAATTTTATATGCACCGAAGAAAAGTCAAACGTTTTTGCCCAAGTCAAAGAAATGAAAATCAGCCTCTCATACTGACAAGTATTTTTTCATTTTCTCAAATCATTAAATAAAAGTTTGACAACATATAAAAAAAAAAATAGAATAAAACCATTGGTTAAGAAAATGATTCAGCCAAGCAGTCTAAGACATGACAGTTTATCACTGATTAAGTATTATTATCTAAATATATCCCAGGTTTTCACGCCCTTAAGCAGTAGAAACATATTAGGATACAAGTAGAAATTTTCACAAAAATAAATAAAACTGCTTTTCACAACTGCTCGAATAATAATAATTAAAAAAAACAATCTTTGGCTGTATGACAGTCTCCTCTCTCAGAGTCAGCTGTCTCTTGTCCTGCAATGCCAAGAAATTTATTTCTGTTCAGAAAACTCTGCATTATAAGGCCAAAAGAAAGTAAAAAGAGCTCAATCTTCCCTAGATGTTATGATTTGTTCTTCACTGTTTGCCCGAAGGTTTTCTTCTTGGGGACAGCAGAAGGTGCAACTTTGGGCTTTGGAGCAGACGAGACCTTTTTGGGTTTAGGCTGAAGGGATTTGAGTCCCAGGATCTCACAGTACTTGTTGCACTGGTGCAATGCTTTAAACTGGTCGATAAAGGAGGTGGCGCAGTTTCCTTTGAATCCTTTATACCTGCAAATACATTTCCTGTTGAGTGAGCAGCGAGCTATTGTCTGAAATTATTTTATAGAAATACTCACCCTTTCTTAGAGGTCGCTATCCCCACATCAGTAAGCTTCATGCCCACTCCTGAAAAAAAAATCAGACTTGCTTTAGCATTCTTTATTGTGATTTAGTACAAAGTTCTTTGCAGAAATTATTTAATATGTCCTTTGACCTTGCATGTCAGTAACCAGCAGATTGCCCTCTGTGTTGTGGTAGACCCAGTGCTGGAAAGCACAGCACTTCTGCCCTGCCTCTGAGTCCCGTCTCTTCATATTGATCTCTTTACCGTCCTTCACAGAGTACTTGACGAAGTCTCCAATAAGCTCCTCTTCTAGTGTTGCGTAGGGGATGTTGTTAGATGGACGGTGGACCAGATAGATGGGAATGATCCTAGCAGAGAAGATCCAACAAGGCATTAGTAATCTGTAAAGAGAACGGATGTTTGGGAGGAATTACAGCCTCGTTAACACGTCACTCACTCTGGGACGTCTCCGAAGGCTTCGACAGACAGAGCTGCTGACGTGTAAGCTTTAATGTACTCTCTCGCTGTGTTCTGAACGTGACACTCCTGCAAAACAAATATGAAACCCTGACTTCCGGTACTGTAACATCTATAGCCTACAAAGGCAGTCAAACATTTAGGTAAAATTAACTACTTCCAACAGTTTTCATAGTCACTTTAAGGAGAAAAACCTGAATTACGCAAATGTGAAAATATGAGGATACAATCACATATTGATGTCAAAGTAAAACTGCAGAACATAACAAACGTTAATAAGATAAAGAAATTTGTAAAATAACTAAAATAATTATTTACTTATTAATTTAGTCATTTTCCTTTTTTTGTGAATAATAAAGCTGTATTTACAAAAGGAAATAAAACAATTTCATTGAGGATATTTAAAGAAAAATATATTTTATTGAGCTATCTTTGAGTGATTACTGTTTAAACTATACTAGTGGTTTAATATAAGAAATGCGTTTTCAGAATTTTACTATTTATTTACCCATGATTTTAATTTTAGCAAGTTCCTTTTATGGTTGAAATTTTAACCTTATTTTTCAATTTATCTTGAATCTGTCTTCACATATAGTGAAAGGGCCGTCAAAGTGCTTTTACCCTTTTTGCAACATTTAGATGCAGACTCGTAGGTGACTTTCAAAAAAGTGATTTTCCCAAAGTCATAAGATAATACTAGGAAGGAGGAAACTGGAGTTAAACCCCCACAGCTTTTCCACTTCACTAAAATCCTTAATTTAGAAGCTTACACGCACTATTACAGTATATCCACACTTTTAAATAATTCAGGACAGCCTGGGGGATGAGGCCCCGTTTGAGTCAAATAAGGGCGTGTACATATGGAGGCATTTCAAATTAACACTTCAGACACGCTTCATTCTTGTGTAAAATCAGAGAAAAGTCCGAAGAAATCTAAAGTATAATGATTTTGAACCTCCAGATGATTTATGTACATGCCTGAATCTGTCTCATCTTGGTTGGACATTTACATGATGAATGACACTTTTAGGAAGAAGAAAGATTCTTTGTCCTACAGAATAATATGTATTGGAATGAAACGTATCAACCCCAAAACAGAAGCAAAAGATTTCGTGAAGTAGCTGTAGGAAATACCTTCACAGAATCATTATCACAGTGAAACTAAAACGTATCTCAAAAAAGGAAGAGGCCATTTTTTTTCCAAAAGCAACAAGAAGCCAAATTCTAGACGCACTGATGGACAAAGACTGTAAACTTTTCAGACATGTCCTGTAATGTTATGACCATGATCACCATTAGTATGCAAAAGCATAACCTGAGATAACCATACTAGTTTTTTTAAATTATTATTATTATTTGTGCTGCAGACCGATGGACCTACAAAAACAATATTGTTCCAGAAATCAAGACATAACCAGGAAGTACAAAGAATTTGATCTTCTTCTGTACATGGTTAGCCAAATACAAAAAGCCAAATAATTTACAAACGGGATTAAACACAGCAATATTCTTGAAACAATGAATATAGAATCTTTTATGTTGAAGTACTTAAAACTAGTTTTTAAAAGCCCCTAACATATACTGTCAAGATCCTGACAGCTAGACTGGTTTGTTAAAACCCAGTCCACTTAATATCACACTTTAAAATGTCACTTTAAAATGTCACTTCTTTATATTTTATTATATTATTCTTATTTTGTAGCTATTTAAAATTGCTCTCAGGGTGTAAACTGGACCGTGGGATTAGAATTTCGTCCCACCTAATGTACCACATGTGATGTGATGACAAATAAAATTCCTTGATTCCTTGATTCCCTTGACTTATCCGTGCTCATCGTTTTCACCTGTTCCTCTAACTATTTTAACCAAACCTTTCTCTACAGTGTAGCTGCCAGATTATTGAAAACTTCATTTTGATTACACGTCCAGCATTTCCTGTTTTGTATTCTTGTTTATGACGTTGTTCCGTTTCCCACATTTTTCCTGCCTTGCCCTGCTCTGGCCTCTGGATACCTTGCTAAATTGGATAATCTAGACATTGACCCCGCTTGTGTTTTTCAGACTCTTGTTTTCGCCTAAGCCCCTCGATTTGCCTGTTGCTTCTGATTGCACGGTAACAATCCTGTTTGTTTTTATTTCTTCCACAAGGCCTGCCAAGACCCTGTATTTTAGTTATTTTATTTAGAACAAATTTTCATCCAAATATATCTGAGCTGTGTCGGCTAAACGTCTGGGTACTTCTGCCATTCCATTAGAATGTTACATACATGGTAAATCTATATACATAAAATTATCTGATTTTGTTTTTGTAAAATAACTGTGACGTGTGTGGCTTTTACACAAATATTACAATGAAGTTAGTTTATTTCCTTACCTCTTTAGCCAAATTAAAATTCTTCTGAACGAGGTCATCGTTGTTCTTGGTCCCATAGCTAATGGCGTTGTGCACCTTGAGCACGCAGGAGTGTCCCGGTACTAACAAGGGAATCTGACCCGCCTTTAGCTTAGTCCGGAAAGCCCGTCGATGCATACCCTCACCAAAGTGAAGCTTTTCAGTGAGGATGCTGATAGGGTGGTTTTCTCCAAAGTATTGATCTGACAGAAAATCGTCCTTGAACAAGAGCCTCGAACAATGGGCGTCCTCCTCTTCGCCGCACAATTCTTCAGGCATAGCTGAGAGAGGAGGAAACATACTTGCTGTTTTCTTTTTTTTATGAGCCTAGTTTAAGCGGATACAAATATTTCACTTTAAAATTTAATTAAATAAAATTAAGTGGAAGTACTCACATGAAATTATCTTTGGAGATGTGGGTAGGCCAATTTCACTGAGAACTACAATACAGTCAGAACAGATTGATTTAACCTAATTGTTTATTTTTCTTAGATATGATACGTTAAGTGTAGAATTTTCATTCACCTTCATAGGTGACCTCGTAGCCCAGGCAGACTGAACCATGGGAGCTGCTGAGCTGACACATGTACTGCCCCAGGTCTTTGTTTGAAGTATTGCTGATGATCAATGACACTCTGCTTTCATCTCCTGCACTTCAGAGGTACATATTTGATATTACTTAACCATTTTAACAGTGAAAAAACACAGCAACCTGTAATTTGGAAGACATTTCTTTCTTTAATAATAAATGTTTGAATGGTTTGGGATTTATGTGAGGATTTTCTTTTTTAAACAATGTGGTGAAATAATTCACATCACTCACTGGATTTCCATGCATGGCATCAATTTCTACTGTTCTAACAGCATGCTACTCGTTGCGGAAAGATCAGTAATTGTATCTGAACCACAGCCATTTGCACCACTGCTCCCAGAGAGTCAAGAAATATTTTAAGGGACTGTAACTTTATGCACTGGAATGAGGAGTGGAAAAGAAGTTGCAATAGATACGGTGTGGTGTAAAAGTATTGCTTAATGTTATTTTTTTGGTTTGTTTTTAGATTTTGTCCCTTTACAGCCCCCTGACCTTTCACCAGGACAGTCACAACTGCACGTTATATTAGCTCAAAGTCATAATTATGAAGCATTCCAGTCTAAGACCAGACCTACATCTAAGAAGAATCTTTGACAAATTGTCTAATATGCTGTGGTCCAACATTTGAGATACTGGTACTGACTGATTTGTGTGAAATATAAGGCTAAAAAAAGGTGGGTTGTAGCCATGTAAAATGCCAGTGAATACCTTCTGTTAAACTGAGCCAGCAGTGAGCCGTCGCGGCTCCAGAACACTGTGTAGTCTGAGTGCACTTCAGCAAACTGACACCAAAGACACATACTCTGAGGGTCTCCACTCACTGGCCTTGCCTGGATGGGTTCCACCACTTTTGGACCTGCACAAATCAGAACATTGCCGTGTCAAACAGAAGAGCAAGTCAAAAGAATAAATTGCTTGATGAGAACACTCACCTTCCTTCGGAGGGATCATCTGTTTGACCACTTCGCTGTATGCTTTCTTCTGCACAGTTGTGATTTCTGTTTGGGTCTCAGCTCCTTTTGCTTTCACTGAAGCATCTGCCTTTGGTTGTTTAGACTCCAAAACACTGAGAATCTTGCCAAACTTATCCCCTGAAACACGTCGCTTTTTGACAATCTTATCGTTTATGAGCTCTTTACGATCAGAAAGCTGCGTCCCTGTCTCCCCTGGCTTTTGGGTCTGCGTTTCAGCAACAACTGACTGATTCTCATCCCACTGAGCTTTTCCACTCTTAATCCCAAATTTGGCCTCGAAAATATCCACCTTTCCTTTGGAAGTTTTTGGTTTTGCTCCATGCTCCAGATTGATTGATGCCTCTGTTTCTTGCTTAACAGTTGTTTTGTGACCATGTTTCTTTTTCTTCTTGCCATGTGTTTTGCCCTTCTCAGTTCCCACACCAATCTCCATTACAGGTTCGGCCTCCTTGGCTTCACCGTTCTCAATAAGATGATATTCCACAACTGTGGGATGGCTTTCGTGCTGTTTCCGGGTCTGCTGTTTGGAAACCTGCTGAGATGTACTCTCTTGTTTTTTGGGAGCCTGTGCGGCATGGTGATGACCAGAAGATTTCTCTTTTTTGGAACGTGTTTTGCTGTCTGAGCGAGTCTTACAGGTTTTGTGAGGCATTTTCAGCAGAGTCTGCTCAGATTCAGCACATGCAAGGATGCGTTCTGAATTCCAGGGGTGAAATGGGTCATTTAAACCCAAAGTGATGCACGCAACACGATCTTTCTCTGATACAAAAAGATGATCTCCATGAAAAACAGCAAACCTCGCTAGATCGTCAATCTTCTCAGTTTCAGAGAGAAAAGGCCAGACGTTCTCTTCAACTTGCAGCCCCAGGAGTTCATCTGACGAGAGTTTCTCTGCAATAGTTATTGAGTTCTGTCTTTTATGAATCAGCTCCTCATGACATTCCAGAAGTTGTTTGTTAGTAATTCCACCCAGGGTTGGAAAGGGTGTGCAATCTTGCACATGACCAAAACAGATGCAGTCACTCAGCAAGGTTTTGATGCAACCTTGATCTCCTTCCAAGCTTTTCCTTGTCTGACAGTTAAGGCCAGAGATACCACTGAGTGGGGCTAAGCACATAATAAGCTTAGAGCTATCTGAGTTCACCTTGCTTGCTCCAACTTTAGGTGGGTCGGTTTGAATGTCCACTCCTGGTTCATCTGATTTTTTATGAACATGTGCAGAAGAGATACTGGGATCTGTTTTACTTGGGTTTCCTTTAATCTGCTCCTTTGTCGCAGACCCCTGCTGGTGAACGTTGCATTCATTTAATACTTTGCACCGGTCATCACCAAAAGCCTGATGATAAAACTGACAAAAAGACAAGGAATAATTGTCATTTTTTTGAAATTCAAAAAACCTATCCCTGTTCAAAACTGTTCTTACAGATTGAACTCATGTCAATTTGTGTATTACATAATCTTTCTGAAGACCATAAATCTTCTGTAGAGAGGTTTCACTGTATCACAATGTCCATGAACACAGCAAATCGGTCAGGGATAAAATTGTGGAGAGTTTAAAGCAGTGTTTAAAAATAAAGAAAGAGCATGGTACAACTGCAAACATATCAGGAACGAATTCCCAATAAACCTACAGGCCGATAGCAACTTTGGTAGACCTGCAGAAAGCTATAACTAAAGTTAAGAGAATGTTTTCACTGAATACAAAATTAAGGTTGTATACTCTACAGATCTAGCCTTCTTTAAAGGTTTGCCACCATCCTTGGAGAGAAGAAAAAACCTGGCCTAATACTGCCTATAACCTTAAATACACAAGTAAAACCTGGTCATGACAACTATTTCTTAAACTGATGGAGCTGAATACAAAGCATTCTTCACTAAAGTTCAACCTCAGGCAATGCGGTGAAATGGTTCTGATCAAAGCTTAATCGTATGTTAGGATGGCCCAGTCAAAGCCCAGACCTAAATCAAATTGAGGATTTCGGCCAAGATTTGGCTCAAGACAGCTGAACAGAAATTTACCCACATCTTTCAAACATATGTATTTTTTTACATTGGTCTTCCAAGATATTACCAAGAAAATACCAAGAAAATGCAATGATCTTCGTAGTTTTAATTTGAAAAAAATTTAAACAGGTGTTAATATTTGTCAAGCCGCTATGTCTACTACCTACATTAACAGAGAAAAAAATATTGAAAGACGTCATAATGTTGCAAAAATCCTGAGAATTTCCTGTTCCTGTTTCCTCTATAGGTTTCCTGGTAAACACTTACCTTTCTATCCAGCCACCAAGCGAAACTTTACAAAACAACATACTTCCACGTGCAGCCCAACGTAAAAAATCATGCCCTGTGGTTTACAGGCATCGCTCAGATGTGCTGTTTTCTATGAGTGGATAAAAATCAATCTTCTGCATCCGAGTTCCTCCAAGCCTTCTGATCCAGTGTTTTTTAAATGAGACATGGTTTGGACGTGTACCTTCAAGGGTGCAAAAGACAGCTGGAACTGGGCAGAGTCCAGTTTCAGTCCTCAGCTGTGCTCTCCTCTCACCCCTCTACTTTGACACACCGCAGATGCATGCTGTTATCAATGAACTGTCAGATATTATTAGATGCAATCTCTGTCCGTCTGAGGTTTTCTTCTCAGGCTCATCTGATCTTGTCTCCTCAATTAGATTCTGAGGTTGGAGGGCAAAAGGGCTGTTCCAAATAATGCAGGATAAAGGTTAAAATAAAGGTTAAAATCCCAATTGGGTTGAGTCTCGTTTGAAGGGGTGTATACGTGACTGACTCACTAAAAATATGGCATCAATCACAAGGGCATGCGTAGGAATGTCTCTTAACATTCTTGCTTTGTTTCCAAAATGTGCCACTAGTTTGTTCTTTGGCCAACAAATATAAAGCCGCTTGTTGTTCTCTCTGGTGTAAAGGTTGAATCTTTCCAGGTCATCCAAAACACTTTCAAATAGATCAGCTATGCACTAAATGTATGCAACTATGACCAACAGATCCACACAACGTACTTATACCAAAATGATCCTGATATCTTAAGTTTACAACCCCATAAATCAAAAACACCTTACCTTCTCAAAACCCAGCTCTCTTTCAGCGTTTACATCTTCTGTTATTTTCAGCTCGATCAGTTCAGATGACTTTGAATATCTATCAAACTGAGGGAGGTCCAAACAATCTGGTCCAACAAACGACAAACCAGCTGATATATTTTGCAGTGCTGAGCTTGGGGAGGGTTCTGCATTGCTGCTTTGAAGTTCTTCTGCTCCTAGTTCTCCTTCACATGAACGTAGAAGTTCGACATGCTGGAAGGCTCCTCTGTTGAGATGTTCAGGTCTTGGAGCTTCAAAGCTCAAAGAAAGGCAGCTTTGCTCAGAAGAAATGTAAGTCTCTGGAGTCTTTAGAGGCTGATCCTGCACACCCATAGTTTGCTGTTTTTGCTCCACCTCTGTTGCCCTGGGATCTCCTTGCAGTGTCTCTGTCTCTAAGTGGGTGGTCACCTCCTGTAGTGCTTGTGTTAAAGCTTCAATCTCAGCACCTATCTCTGTAAAGGCGGCTGTGATTTCTTCTGGTGGGTCCTCAATAATCCCAGTCCAGTCTGAGAGCGCACTGGCCCAGCTGTCTACTGATGACCACCTCTTGACCGGTGCCCAGCCTACCCTTCTGCTGTCACTGGGGTTGTAATCTGACTCTTGTAAGGAGTTGCTTACGGCTTGATGATCCAAAACCTCCTTGTCTTCTGCTTCCTCACCGGTCAGATACTGGCATGCATCCAACCATAGCTCAGCGGGGCTTTCGCTGCGCTGCCGTTGTAGGGTCAAAGCCAAGACCTCCGCTTTCCCAGATCTCACATCTTTTTCCGACATCCAGTCCAGTCCGCCCCAGGCATCCAGAGCAGGTGCTCGTAACTCATCACATTGGGTTGTCTGTGACACGTTCTCTGAGACTCGTTGCTTTCTAAAGCTACTTTGACACTGTGTCTCAATACCTTCTAAATAGCACTTTGGAACATGTTCAACACAGACCTGTTCTGCTGTCGACTGTGATATTGCCTGGTATGCAGGACATATAATCTTATGAGGATCTGCTGTGTGGGTTAGGATAAAGTCCTGTGTGTTGCTTTCAAAAATATAAAGATCTGACAGAGGTGCTGAAACCTCAACACTGTTAAATTTCTTAGATGTTTCTAGTCCTTCACGCAGCTCTGTTGTACTGGGTATAGTTGGAATAAAGTCATTGCTGAGAACAGACAACGAAAAACTTTTTGGTTTAGATTTTTCCAAAACACAAGGTCCCGTAAAATCCGCTTTTTGTGAAGGTGCTAAGCATACAGACTTGCTGTAATCACCGTTGTCTAAACTTTCACTTTCTCCTTTCTCCTTTGTGGAATTGCTTGTTGTGTAATTTTCAGTTGGGATGGGCTGCAGAGATATCGTTTCTGCCACTGGTTCTTGCACCAGTTCTCCAGTTTGATCATCTGTTAATGGTTCAACAGACCACTGAGGGTCATTTGTGCAAAGAAGCCAGGGGTCCATCGGGACTCCTGTAAGTCTTTCTTGGTGGGATAAAAGTTCACTGACCCCAAAAAGTCAAACTCGAACTCAAGAGATGGATTACTGACGTCTCTTTGTCATTCAGCTAATCCTTCTTTGGATTTGGGATTCCGTACCTGAAAAGTAACAAACAGAATCATTGTTAGAACTTGGAGGTTAAACTATGAGTAAGCCGCAATAAAGTAACTAAAAAAGGCACTTATTCTCCCCCCACTGGCATAACAGTGTTATGTGCTAATTTAAGTTGCAAAGATGGCTGGGGGTTTTCCAGGCACACCTAGAGTCTTTTTGCTCACCCTATCACCTTATCAATATTACTTTGTTGATAAAAGGACCTGCTGCTAAATAGCAGCCATTAGTTAAAGATTACACACCCATGTTTTTACTGTAGAGCACTGTTTAACAGTAAAAAAGCTATGAATTTATCTTCATTTAACTAAATTTAAGAGAAGACCCGTAAATCTTGATTGTAATGAAAAAAGAGCATTTCAGTATGAAATACTTAAACAAAAATGGGGTTGGCAAGAGGGTGGGCTGGATCTTTTCTCAGCTGTCACTTTGTGATGGACTGTGTATGCAAGAGGAATGTAAAAATCTAGAGAAATCAATCTCACAGTTTTTTCAGACCTGAAACTGTAACCTGATTTTATCAGGGCTGCATATTGGCTATAAACAACAATATGGTGAGAAAACTTAAGAAAGTAATTGAAAGATTTGTTTACAGTGTGAAACAGGCAATGGTAATAAAAAAAATTATTTTGCAGTTTGCATAAAAAACACCATGTGTGGCGAGAAATAAAACAGCACATAATACTAAAGACTTGCAACTCCAGGGTAAAACAAAGCAGTAGCAGCATGTTGCAGTGGATATGTTACTTTTCTGCAGGTGCAGTGAACTTGGTCAGGGTTGATGGTCAAATAGATGGAGCAAGATACATAACATTACAGGAAGAAACAACTTTAACAGTTATGCTTTCAAACAAGCATTACTTCATAATCCTAATGTTGCGTACTAATATACATCCTAAACATTTAAATTTTTCCTCCTTACTCACATACGCCGATGAAGCCCATGAGAGTTTTTGTCTGACCTATTTACTATCTGGGATGCTTTTAGACTTGTTGGCGACAAATTATGGAATGTTCCACCAGGCTTTTAAGAGGACTGAAAATCATTTTACTGTTTTCTTAGTGGTTAGTGTAATAATAAACACACACAAAGAACTCTTTCTAACATTTAAAGGTGCTTGAATTATTATCATTCATATTTAAATTAGTACATAGGGTTTAAAACTACTCAGTCTCAGAATGTTGTTTTAAAATTACACTTTATATAGTTTCCAAACTGTTTTTGGAAAGTGGGTCACATGTGTGGAGGGTACAAAATAAAGCGTTGGTGTTTCAAAACATTCACTGATATGTAAGATGGAAGCTGGTGGTAGAGTTACTGGAAAAAATACCAGCTCATCTTCACTCCTGACCTGCATTTGCCACATTTTCGCACCATAGAGGAAAACTGACTGCCACAGCCTCAGAAGCTTATTGTAAATTACACACATATACCGCTGAGCGCTGACTGTAAATATGAAGTAGTTAAAGCTGAAATTAAAACCACATTCGGTCATAGATACTCAAGTGCGCTGCAAAAAATGTAGGTTATAAACGGCAAGTTCTAAATCATTTACTACTTGTTATAGTGTAAAAAACAGATGAGTTAAAATCTTCACATTGAAGCATTTCAATGTGCTATAAGACAAACAACTGCTGAAGTTTAAACATTTTCGTTTAATTTAGTTTAGACTGTTGGCTAAAGCTGATATTATATTGTAGAAAGTGCTTAATAATACATTGGCAAATAAAATAGCTCTCAACAGCAACTAAAATTCTGTTTGTCCGTCTGTTTTTTTAACAGATCTTCCTTTAAAGTTCGTGTCTGTTTCAGGTTAAACACTATAAAAAATAGAGATACAAAGACGTAAACAAAAAACAGAGAAAGTTTAAATACTATTATAATAATTCCAGTTTAATTAAGAAGATGAAAGCTGATGCTCAATAAAATGTGAATCATGCAGCAGCGGAGTGTTTGTTTCAGCCACAGAGCCACAATCAAATGACAAGCCACCTCACAGCTGAATCATAGCTGATTAACTATTATTATTAAATCACTTGTGTTGTCTGTGGGGGGGGATTTCCATCCAAACAAATAGTACGTACCCATGTCATGGCCACGCCGTAGAGGATATAAACCTATGATGTAGGACTTTAGTGAGACTTCAGGCAGAGCTGGCCGTCAGGGGGTGTGGGGCTATTTTTAGATGTTGTCCCCCACAAGTACAAAGTTAGTTACCTGATATTATGAACATGTGCGGATCTGATATGTTCACTCAGAGGCCACTTTCATGGATGGCCTACTTTGGCCCATGACTTTTATGATCGATTACAAGCCGAGCAAGGGACGTTCATGGATGCTGAGCCACAAAACAACAAATTGTCATATTCGCAACTCATTTAGAGCACTACAAACCAATTTCTATAGCTTGAACATTCCAACTACAAACTTTTAATAAAAAACAAAAAGTGTGGTGTGGACTCCGTTGCTGTAAATAATTATTTGTTACAAACGTCTTTCATTTCAATTACAGTTGCAAGTCTTTGTGTGTCACTGAAAGCTTTGCAGCTATAGAATGTCATTTTTTGATATGAAATATTTTTCATAATACCTTAAAGTCACACTGGATAGAGAGCATGTGAACATCAACATGTAAGGCTATGGTTCTTGATTAGATTTAGTCAGAAAATGAGGTCATTTTATCAAATTAACATGCTTTGACCTAAACGACAACTCTGGCTCTATGCTTGCTTTTATTGTCCTGCTGGAGTGTAAATCTTCGTCTTAGTCTTTGGATGCCTCTGAAAGTGTTTTCTTGCATTGTCGAGCTGCATTAAATCTTTACGGACTTTCCCGTTTACTCTGACCGGCCTTCTTATCACTGCGGAGAAAAAGAATGCCTGTGTTTTGGTTTTTATTGGGGTTTATTTTCTGATATAAAGAGAAAGCGATGAGATACAATTGGAGATTTTCTGTTTTCACAAAATGAAATAAAGTCTACTGAATGAGATGGTAATCTTCATCGACCATACGATTTCTCATTCTTTATTATCTAATACCTTATGTTTCCAGCAAAAGTACTTTGTTCTTTTTATGTCCTTATATTAACATTTGTTGTTGATATTTCTGATCATTAAGTGCATGTAAATTAATATATAGGTTAAAAAGATCTGAGATATGAATATAGTGGGTGTAGCAAATGGATGTATGGATGGTTGGAAAGTGAAAAATTAGTCGCAGACTTGTAAGTAGATCATTTAATTAACAGCTAACTTTACAAGAAGGGTTTAATCATTATTATAAATGGTTGTAGAATTGAACATTATAACAATATGTTCTAGCAGCATGAGGAGAAGGGTGACACAAACAGCTAAGGTCGCGTTGTACCCTTGTTCAACGCTTATTTCCCATGCACCTGCTCTTGTCTTCTCTTTAAACCTACCAGGCAACGGATGAATTATTATTAGTCTAAATTCATCAGTGAGGTAGCTGTAACTTTTTATCGAGTTGTAACAGCAAGAAATGTGACCTTTCTCCAAGAAAAGGTCAAAAGTAGAACATTTTAATGGGACCCCTCATGTAACGTCATGCATCTTGAGCATGATTGTCGCAGGCTTATAGAGTTGATGTGTCCTCGTTGCCTCATGTCGTCATTAAATGGAAAAGATCATCTTACAAAAGCAGGCTATATTTTCACATAGGCTGACCTGAGTCTGGCCCGGACACACAAAACAGTTTCTGGATGTTCTTATTCATCTTTCTGGGTCGGAATACAACATATGACAGGCATGCTTTATGATCATGGTAATCATAGAGGGTTGAAAGACATTCAAGCAGTTTCGTTTTTCTTAGGTTACTCACTTAGACCATGTCAGCTCAATGCAATGCACAACAAAGCTATTGCTCTACATAAACCGTAACTGCGAAGGCTGTGAACGTGGCAATGTGTTTGACGTCACTCGTAACTAAACCCCTTTGTTATTCTCTCTTTAGTTGAGTCGGTGTCTGGTAAATGGTTATGACCTACTAATAGAACAAGTGCAGTGAAGTCATTTGTATTCTTGAACTCTTAAGCATATGGCAATAGCAGTGTATAAGAGAGTAAGACAGAAAAATGTTTCCAAATGAATCCAAATAATTTGGGAAGTATATTAATTACTTTAATTTTAAATCCTTCCCGGCTAGAAAAAAACCTTTGTGTGATTCCACAGTATAAAAGCTGGGGAGAAAGGCGGATGAAAAATACAAATAAATCATTACTGGAGCAAAAAGTGTGTAAAAGGTAAGAGATTAAATAAACAATTCCATAATCATTTCATCATTCATATTATATAATGAATTTAAAGAATCAATTTGGATGGTAATGCTGGGGACAGGAAGATATCTTCTGTATCATTCACTCCTAAAAGATATCTCTGAAAGAAGACTGTTGCAGTATGACAGTCGCACAAATAACATGAAATGCTAACAAGTCAATGTCTAGGCAGTAGAGATGATATATTGTTGTATATCACAGTAACATATCCTGGGTGACTCAACAGTTGTTGGCAAGTACAGGTAATTCACCTCCTTTTCGTTTGCTGCTCTTCGCACAATCTCTGCATGGTCATATTGTTAGAAAGTGAGAAATGAATGTTATAAGGAGAAAAAAACTGAAAGAAGGAACATAAAAAATCAACAGAACAGTTTGGAGGCAAGACACAATTTTAGGATTTTACTTTCAAAACTCAATAACTTCATTAATTAAACATGCAACCTAAAAAAAAGCACATTTAAAAGCCCAGTTAAGTCACATACACAATACAGATTAAAAGATATTTATTTGCATACATATGGAAACTTCCACACAATCGGAATCTTTGGTAAAGATATTTATAAATTAAATAAATGTATGCAGCGTAACACATGCAGAAAAGCAAACCTCCAATTTAAACACCTGTATCCAGTAGGGAAGTAGTCATGTCAGAAAACGGGGTTGTGGATGGTTTGGTGTGCTTCTCTACATATTCCAGTTTGTTCCACCAGAGGGAGTCTTAGAGTTCATTGTGTGGTCTGTGTGTATTAGCTGCACATATGATTCCACACAACGCAGATCATCACCTTATAATAGGAGCAGGTCACCAGTCACTCATCTCCTGGTTGTTACCATCCCATGCGCTCGTGATTTCTCTCTGTAAAACCTGCCATCTGAACCTATTTGGATTTCAAGTCACGACTGGAAACCGCTCCTCCTTTCACCTAACTAAACCATCCGGCTCCGTACGACCTTTCCCCCCCAGTACAAATGCAGCAGTCTCCGCCACCATTCAAGCCTCAAGAGTCAAACCAAGCCTGCAAAGCAAACCCACAACTCCAGATAGAGTATAT
>JAVLVB010000002.1:11763847-11801455 GCA_032876305.1 Orestias chungarensis
TAAAAAATCCTAATAAAACCTAATGTATATATATATATATACATTAGGTTTTATTAGGATTTTTTAGTGTAGTACAAAGTAATATTTATTGGTAGAACATCAGAGAAACTTTCATTGGGTGTCTCAATTTTTTTCACCATAACTAGAACTGTTTTCTTTGTATGTCTGCAACATGATTAACTGTCAGTATTGGTATTTACCAATACCCATAACATAAATACCACTGGAGGTTTTTGCATTCTTACATGTGGTTGGTTACTGTGTAGATAAAATGATTCACACTTCTCTTTGAAAAATCTTCAAAATGGGAAAAGGACATGGTATAAAATTAAGGAAAACTTTGTTGAATTTTCATAAGAATCCCACAAGAAACCATCTGCTAACCTGAATTTATCTGAATCTGCATTTAAAAGTTTGTAGAAGAGGTTAGGGTTTTACTAATGCAATAAAAGAAGAGTTGATGTTTAGTCTTTACCAGGGATGCCAATATATGTGAATGGTGGCGTATTATACAAAACGTTTTCTTTATGTGCTTATGCCTTTCAGGAAGAGGTAGGGTTTCTCAACCAACACAGAGAGAGCGCAGCCGACCACCAGAGTTAGTACCAGATGGCCGAGGAACAGGTACATCTGAGGAGGAAAGACACCCAGTGGGTGCAAAGATATGAAGAAAACAGAGAGACAACATGGTTGATTTTGTAATGTGTGATGAAGATGAACTCCTTACAAAGTTTATGTCTGTGTAGTGAATTGGCGTTTCTTGCAAGCCATTGTAGAGGATGATGAAGACTGGATGTATCAGATAGCAGGCAAAGCTAATATTGGAAAGAGGAACCCAGAAACCAAAGGACAAGAATGTGTTGATGAAACCTAGAAAAACAAACACATTCACAAAACATGGTGTACAAAGATAGTTAGAGATATCTCAGTTGTTTTCCTCCCTCTATCCCTCTTATACGCTGCAAAAAATCTAATATCTATGCTGTTGTTCTTGATAAGAGTAACTACACAGAAGAATGAAATATACATCCTTTATAAAATCACAGTGTTCTGTGAACAGAAGATGTTTAAATAGGTCGAACCTCCATAGCCCTCCTCACAGGCCAGTATGATCCAGCTCACAGTCAGCACCCACACTGGTCTGTGCAGCCCCTGGTACAAAGCATGGGCCACAGATGGGTGGGCGGGAGTTTCTTTCAGGACATAAGCCAGTCCAACAAGCAACATCATCAGCGAAAGACAGCAGAACCAACCAACTGCTGCTTGCCACTGAATAAACAACATAAACAAATGAAATGTAAAGGAAGTTTCGATTGAAAGATACAAGCTGCATTAGAATATAAATTATTATCTTATATATTTCTTAACATAAATCAGTCAGAAAATTATATGAAGCATGAAAGCAAATTTTGTTCATTGGTCAGGTAAGAGGAAACCTCTAAACTACAGATTTAGGAAACATGCAGTTTAGTAACAAAAATGTTTACACCCAAGCGTAAAATAAAGAAGTATGTTAATTGTCAAGAAACTCAAGAAAATAAGTGAACTACTAAGTAATTTTTGGTGTTTCATTAAATTATACTTTATTTATGAACAGTTCTCAAATTTTCAAGATTTAAGTCGACTCACCTCTTTCTTTTTGGTCAGGTATATTCCTGTTAGGACCCCTATTAGAAATGGTCCATATCTTGTGTATGGTTTAACATAGTAATACAAGACATAGTTGTTGGATGTTCTGCAAAGACAAACCCTTCAAGGTAAACTTGGTTATGTTCATCAAAGAGGTACATTTTCTATAATTTACTGAAGCTTCTTAATTATTTGGAAAGTATCACCATGGCGGAGCCTTACATTGTAGATGGCTGAAAGACTGGGAGGTGCAGGCGTGCAGTTATAGCTGCACTGCTCACGGTGGTAATCAACAAAAGGCCTCCTACGACAACGGCAAACGCACTCCTGTTACTAAAACAGAAGAGACAGAATTTGGAAAGATATCACTCCAGTTTATGTGGCAGATGGGAAGGTGGTCAAAGGTTTGGACGTACAGTCGGTAAATATAAACCAAAAGGGGGGTTGTGGCATAACACTGGAAGTCTAGAGACAAGTACCATGTCCAGGGAATACACTGCAAAGAAATTCAGGAGGAAATGTGAAAAACTTGAAAAATAGGAGTTGAAATGCAAAGATAAATAGATATAAAGAGCTGCTTTAACTCACAATCTCATGGACAGGCAGGAGATTGCTAATCAGCAGTACGTTGGCCCACCAGTACGCCTTACAGTCCATCAATGTTTCCACAAATGGGAACCAGTAGGGTCCCCACTGGACCAAGGAGATTAGGCTGACGGTGAGACACATTGTGAACAGGTGCAAAGGCTGAATCCTGGAGTGGGAAAGTGTGGAGAGAAAACTGTTTAGACCTCAGTAACACCTGTTCTGATTTTAGATTTATCCATTGAAAAATAACCTAGATGTCTTTATCTCCTTAAATAGGTTCAAGGTGATAAAGACATCTGGGTACAGCTACATTTGTGTACAGGTACACACTTTTCTGTATTTTCTGGCTTTTAAAGTGATAAACTAATACAAAGTAGGTCAGAGTTGTGCTTTTACTTTACCTTAATGCCTTTTATTAAATACTCAAGTCACAAATGTTTAAACTTAAGGGCTCAGAAGAATTCTGATGATCACGTTGTAAATCAAAAAATATATTGAATGACATACTTCTTGTAGAGGTTTAATGTCTAGAACCACAACCAGGGACTCTAAAAATACAGCCAGAGATATAGTTTTACATCGTAAAAGTCAAAGTATATATAAAAAATCCATCTAAGGATCTTTAGCATAATCAAAGAAATGCTGTTTATAGTCCTTATCAATCCAATCTGAGTTCGCTTGACGTATTTGAAGAGCAGATACAGGTAGATAGATAGGTAAAGACAAAGTTTATTAGAACTTATTGTAAGATCAACAATAAACCTTGTTGCATTTTTATTTTATGTTAATAGTAAGTTTTACTTTCTGTTGATCTCTCACATCAAATCCCAGTGATGAAATATAAACAAAAAATGTTTAAGGGATATAAAGAATTTTTTGCAAGGCTCTATAATGTATTCATTCGTTCAAAGGATTATGCCTTTTAATCCTCTTGAAGAGATAGTTTGCAACCAAACTGAGACTCAGATTGTTCTCTGCCTTGTTGATGGAGCTCAGCAAAGACTTGGCACTGAGCAAACCCCTGAAAAATCAACACACACAATCAATTTCTGCAAAACAATGACGGTACTAATAGTTCAATCTTCTCTCACCCCAGCAATAAGAAAGTATCAACAGCCAGAAAAACAGGCCCACTAATGGTGAGCACATATACTGGGCTGCTTTTGACCGCCTCCCTCCATGTTTTGTAGTTATCTGCAACAGAAATATGGCGACATACATCAAATAAAAATAAGACTACTAAGGTAGCACCTAGTGAGCTGGTATGTTTACTGTCTTACCTATGTTGTTAATTACTGGAAACTGTGCAGAATGGCCACATATAATCCACAACAGACTGAGAACACGTATGCCATTCAGCAAGGCGTAGTTTTTGCATTGGAAGGAGGAAGGGACTCTGAAGACTCCCTTGCTTGTCGTCTGCAAGGCGAATGCTCGAAAGCAGCTGGAAAGACAGCTTTGAGAAAGACACGGTCCAGCAGGGCTGATTCCGCCTGTAACAAGAAACCGCTGAGTGTATACGTTTATATAATCGGATAAAATAAAAATTCACCTTACCATCTTCCTCTGATGTTCTGCCATTTATTCCATTGCCCGAAAAACCAATGCTTTTCAGGGTGCCATAAACATTTAAATGGGAAAACTCTTCTTTGGGTTTGACTTTGGTGCTCTGATCTGACCTTCCGAGGGCAGTAAAGAGGGTTGCCACAAGAGGAAGAGCTAACATTACACAGCACACACACCTGAGGAGAACAAAGAGTTTAACTCAAATTTAACTCAACTATAGGCATTTAAAAGACATCCTATTCAGGATAAAAAGCATATAACGAATACACAGACATGAAGGCAACGTCTGATGCATCAGGAGTTACTGCGTCAGCCAAACAGTGAGTCATGATCATCTCCCGAGAAGAGTGATTGGTCAGAATAGGAGGTAATGGAGTGAGGAGCGACTTCTTGTTAAACTGAAGTCCGTCTGTTGAAAAAAATGAGACAATTTTGAGAAACAATATGCTAACAGTCATAAAAAAGAGAAACATATCTGCTGATATTCTTTGGAAGTAGCGCACCACACAGCACCAGTTGTTTAACATCTTCGACCCCGCAGGTGTTGGGAACACAAACACCCACAAAATACTGAGTCACTCCCTGTTGAAGCAGCAAAAAAATATATAGTTTTCATGTGTAAATTGGAATCCAAACATTATAAAAGTATTTAATACAATTAACCTGCTTCAGGAACACCTGGCAGTACTGCGCAGAGAAGCTGGGGCCGACGGCAGAATGACACTGTTGAAGGGAACCAGGCTGGTTCACATTACCTTCTCTTACATTGCTGCCCATCTTTCCAAAGGAATCATACACTTTTGAGAAAGGATAAAAACAGTTACTAATATTCAGTCACAAAACAGCTAAAAACACATTATAACGGTTTCTTTAGCTTTAACTAGTCATGCAGGTGTGATTTTTATGTTTCCCTTTAAGTTTTAGAATAAATAAATCATTTTGGGTCAGATTAACATCCAGTTTACTTGATAGTAAAGTGGGTCAAAAATTGGCCAAAAACAATTCGTCATTCATATTTAAAATGATTTTCCTTTCAATAAATTAGAACGTATACTCTGAAAAGGCTCAATGTCAGATTAAAGTTTCTTTATAAGATGACAGCATGTCAGTGGGCATTAAACTTAATTTTCTGTATTAAAGTTGTTTTGTTTTCCTCCGCTGTAATATACAGATCTTACATGTTCTGTTTTCATCATATGTGGACAGAAGATCATATAAATAAAGACTTAAAATAATATAAAACAATCAAATTAAGGCTCAAAACCATTAATAGACATTTATAGAAAAGGATTATTTTTAATATTTTGCTACCTGTCTTTATAATAGGGCTATAAAGAAAAGATGCAAGTGATCAAACATCATAAAACACCTATTATAACAATTTATTGCTAATGCACAAGAACTCTAAATGCTGACTCAAAGGCTGCTAAGGTATTAGTTTAAAAGTGTGTACATTTCAGTAAACTATTTACCGTAATTTTGTTTATATTTTTTGTTCAATGAAGTTTTAAAGATAGTTATCAAATCTAAAATACTTTAGAGAATTCATACACTTTTGGGAGATTTGTTATGTACACTAATCAGTGTTTAGGTATAAACTCCATATAA
Source organism: Orestias chungarensis (assembly GCA_032876305.1). NCBI lineage: Eukaryota > Metazoa > Chordata > Actinopteri > Cyprinodontiformes > Cyprinodontidae > Orestias > Orestias chungarensis. Next base: position 11,769,239 of record JAVLVB010000002.1, read on the forward strand.
TAAGAACAGAAGGTTCACAGCAAGAAGTAATCAAACCAGTTGTAAATACAAACCGTATCATATGTTTAGAACATAAGCATTTAAACATTTTTCTGAAGTCATTTCAATAATGTATTCAGATATACCAATAACGGCAGCCATTCAAATGTTTGGAAGAATGGAATGTATGGGTTTCACATTTTGCATACAGTTGTCACTGCACCAAACAAATAGAAAAAAAAAAACATTAGGAAGTTGTCAGCACTTACTGAGAACAGCGTATTCCTTTGGCTTGTCTTGGTTTAAATCCCGAAGGAACATGTTGGTATCCTTCCTACATCTTTGTGAGACACTAGAGTTGTAAAGGTTTCCAAATGCAACACTTTCAGTCACAAACAGAAAAAACACAATCAGATCAAGCACCATTTCTGTGCCAACTGTATCTTTTCAACACACAAGGTGCTTAAATAACTGAAAGGGGAAGCAGAGAGGTGCATGAAATCCTCTGTTTATTGGAGAAACAGAAAAAAGCCTCAGAAACAGTTGTGTGGAGGATGGATTTTCTGCATCAGGTGTGAACAGGATTTAGTTACTTGAAAAACAGAAAGATCAGAGCTGAAGACGTCACGACACAGGATGACAATAATTGTTTAGGAAGCAGAACAAGGATGGTTGCTGCAAGTAGGCCATTGCTCGAGCCATAAAAAAACCTTTTTTCTCAGCAAACTAAATATTAAATATAGGCGAGAACTTTTTAAGTTACTTTTAAATGAGAATATGTTAAAATGTGCTGGTGTTTTGTTGTATTGCATTTAGAACTTACGGACACCGTAAAAGCTGCTACATTATAAAAGATATCTGTATGTAGTATTTACTTGATTAGCTTTTGGGTAAAAAAATTATAATTTCAGGGCTGAACTATATTTTTTACTACTTGAGCAATATTATTTTGATGTAACACTGCAGTTACTTAAGTATGATTTCTCAGTGCTCTACCCACCAAATAAACAACACATTTTGAAATAATATTTAATAGAAACAAACAAAAACGTATTTTTTTTAAAAATTAAAGCTCCTTGTTCTCTATCCTCTGAAAAGGCTGATATGGTAATGTTTCTGGATGTAATTTGCTCAGTTTTAATATATAAGCATTACTTGATTGTGTTAAACAGCTTAATGCATACAAAAAGTATAATCTGGGAATGTTTCTTTCTTCAGCCTGAAATCTTTTTACTGTTAATCATTTTTTTTTTATAATGAGAAAATTTTTTACTTTATTTCATTCTTCAATTAGAACTTACATAAAATTAGAGTGACATACTTTTTTACTCTTCCTTGACTAAAAGAGCAGTTTCACTCCTACCTGAGTACAAGTTTTGCTTACTCTGCTTACCTTTGATTGCAGTTGCTTTGTAAATTATCCATCGGTAAATGACACAAGGAGCAGAAAGACGCACTGTTAGTAGAAAAATAACTGTATTTACTTTGTAAAAGTACATTGATGTCAATTCACATGCTGACACAATGTCGAGATTACAGTCAAATCTATCCACTAGAGGGAGAAGCTGGACAGCCAGAGAAACCGACTGTGGATCTGATTCACAGCACAGTTCCCTCTGTCTGAAAGGTGGAGGCTGTTACGGGTATTGCTGAATAAACTTCAAAGTCCACTGCCAGTTTTTAGAAACACCTATTCAAGCCTTGGTGCCGGAATGAGTCTGCAAATAGACTTGCCATGAAAGGCAGGTTATATAAAACTGAGATGTGTCTCTCTCTCTCTCTAATTTGATGAAAATCTTATTGACATTCATGAAATCTTGTTTTGCATTATTGTTGGCACTTGACTATTCAAATACGTTCCCGGTGCCTTCACATTTGAATCTTTAATACATCTTTTAAAGGCTTTTTGCATCTATTTGTTCCCCAACACCATTTTTGCAACCCCACTGACGACTTACAACAACACATTTTGTGGCTCTGATAATATTTTGCAATATCTAAGAAATTGTAAGAGTGCTGCATCCCCTACAAAACATTTAAATGAATTTACATTTTTCATCTCTTAGTTTGGCCTAGTTTTCCTAAAAAAATAATAAAAGCTGCTTACTGTATTTTGTACACACCTTGGTATAGAGTGTTGATCTTCTTTTTTTTAGGTCACAAACCATTTACAAAGGGATTTATTTCAAGGCTTGAATATCTTCACCTTAAGTTAGTGTTTGTTTGCACTTAGGATCGGATCACTTCTTGCATGTTTCTTTCATTTATTGACATGAACAACAATTTTACACACAAGCATCAGAACTGTTTGAAAAATGGCAGAAGCAGCAGTAAGACATGGTTTAATTGTTACAGACCCTGCACACTGCTTTTCACATGCAGTTTTACAGTGCAAAGTATTAAGATCCATATCACAATATGTGTGTTTGAAAAGCTGAGAAGATGATGATTATACTTAAAGATAGTTTTTTTAAATAGAAGGTGATTGTATAGTTGTTGTATGGGAAGTTTATATAATACTTTTGAGTGGTCACCTGCAGCAGATAGCAATTACAGTAAAACCAGTTTGGAGAAACAGGGAAAAACTGAGAGTTGCTCTCCTAAACAGAAGCTGCTGATCACTCAAGGCTAGGCAATGGAACTTGACTTTATAAAAAAAAACAACTATAGTATTCCTTATATATAGACATTACTCACACTATTGAGAAATGTTTTTATTGTAATAGTTGTGTGCTATAAAGAGTTTATCTTTACTGCCTAGGTTACATTCATGTTCAACAAAATTCAAGGTAGTGGACATTTAGCACTTTTCAGTTGTTCCTGCATTTGGCCCAATGTTTATTTATTTATTTATTTTTTTGGATAACATAATTTTACAAGATCAATAATCATTTGAGTTTTAAAGTAATTTTTGCATTCCACAGTCTTTGTTTGCTTAAAATCCAGTTGTCTGTAATCGATTGTCCATAAATCTAAAGAATCACTTCTTAAAGTGCTTCTAGATTGTGTTTTGCCATCTCGAGGTTTCATGTAACTTATAAGTGCACAACTGCATTTTTCTACTATAGAAAATGTAGTTGATTCATTATAATTCCAATTTCAGAATATATTCTGAAATTCAGGTCCTCAATATTGTACATTTTTTTACTTGTAAAATGATTTTTTTTTTGATAAGTTGGATATCAGCAGAGAAAAGAACACTTTGGAAATAAACGTCATCTTAAAAAAGATCTTTTGTACAAAAACAGTATTTTTATGGAGACTTTGATGTGTATTTAATTTTCTAGCAAGTATATTCTACTAAAGTTGTACACTACAACATCATGTACTGTATTTACATGATAACCACAGCTATATGAGGTACTACAGGTCACAGGAACTTGTGGAATGTTACAAATCACCTTCTTCTCACTTTTGAGCAGCGCTAAGTGTCTTTGACCTTATAAACGCCATCCCATGTGTCCTCATGTGGGTTTTCAGATGTCCTTCGGTGTCAAACCTCTTCCCACACACCTTGCATTTGGTGTTTGGTGTCCCGTCATTGTTCTCATCTGCAACATCTAACTGGTTCTCTCGTTGACTGTCTTCCTCTTCGCAGCCTCTTCCGTTATATCTGCCGAGACATTTGAGCTCCTTCAGACGATGGACGATGAAGAGGTGTCGGGCCAGTGAGCGGGGAGAGGTGTAGCAGAGTCCACATTCTTGACACTGGTGGGATGAGCCGTCACACTTGTGCTGGGGGATGTGCTTGTGGAAAGCAGCGATGTCCTCAGTGGTGAAGCCACAAACAGCACACTTGTGATTTTTGAGGATGTTAACTTTGAGTCTCTTCAGTGGTTGAAAGCCAGAAGCTCTGAAGTTCAAGTCTTGAGACGCCTCATCTTCATCTGACTTTCTTTTGGGGCTTGGACTCTGTGAAGACATAAGAATATAAATTTAAGACTTTAGTTGGGCCATGAAGTCGAAAACATATTAAATCCATCTAGCAACTGCTTCAGTAATTTAGGAAACATATACGAACAGCTGACTAACTAAACATTGGGTCTAGGACAGTTTGCAACTTTGTTAGTTTATAGCCCTATTTATTTATTTATTTTTGCATTTTGTCCTTACTTATGCCTAATCTTATACTTTTTATTCTAGACCTGCTAACCTATAGCATCAAACTTTACATATGTCTTTGTTAATATATTCTTTTGGATTATGGTGAGATACAATGTTAATATATGCATAATAATATCAGTCAGTATATTTATGGTTAATTTGTTTCCAAAGCTTCTTTTACATCGATATATGGTCTTACTACAGGCATAATTGCATATTTGTATAAAAGTTTCACAAACCACTAAACAAAATGCAGATATCAGGATTTCCAGAATTGTGAAACTGTGGCCATCATCCATAATCAAAGTGTTTTATTTTTTATATTTTTTTAACATGCTTATTCTCTGCCTTGTGTATGCTGAGTTTTATCTTAATCTTAACAACATGCACATATATCTTCTGGTATGGTGGGTACACATTGTTCAAATAAATATGTTTGGAAACAGTCAAGTCCTGTACAATGATATAAATTGGACATAGATGACAAGGATTTGTCAAAATCCTATTACAAAAATGGAGAAAGGAAAACTGATTCTAAGTCATCAATGATATCATGAGGACTATTGAAAACAGATTTATAAAAACTCAAAGAAAGAAACTTTTGAAGGTACATCAAGTTTTAGATTATTTAAGATACAACTGTACCGTTTCCTTGTCCAATGGTGTCTCAACATCTTCGGTCCTTCCTGCCGAGTTTTTACCTCCGTGAATCATCTGAATGTGCTGATCCAGCAGCACTTTTTTTGTGAAAGGCTGACTTAGAGCAGGACAGTATCTGATGAGAAGTACAACAAGTGTTTTGTTTTTATTTAGAGCATCTTTACTTAAATTGTATTATCAGTAGGCTGGACGGTGCAGGAAGTTATCAAACTGATAAAAAAAAAAATGTCATCCAAACTTTAAGAATTATTTATACCTATATGCACTATTGAAAAGAATTATAAGCTAAAACTGTTGAACTATTATTTTGAGCCAGAACTTTCAGAAACTTTCTTTTGCAGCTGGACTGCTTGGTTCTGTGTGGAGAATTTAGATAAAAACAATTTGGTACTTTCACTTAAGGATGATGTGAATACTCGAAAACACATGTATCGGTTAAATGCTTAATAACCTGTATACTCACGGGCACGTGTTGACCTTTCGAACTCCTTTATGCTTCAGACGGTTGTGTCGGCAAAGACTGTGGGAGGAGCTGAAAGACTTATCACACTGTTGGCATGGATGCTTCTTCAATATCTGCAGTATGAAAGTCATATTTGACCTGTCATAATCCCACTTAAGGTAATAAAACATTTTTCAGAATCATTATGTTTTGTGTTTGTTTTTCATGCTGGATAGGTTTAGACAAGTAAACCACTAAACAGTTATAAAAAGGCTACTCCATGGCCAGTGTTTTATGTCTCAAAATATTTATCTTAAAGTTCCTTAGTAGTTTCATTCTGAAAAGTGTAAAAATAAATATCACATTTTCAATTAAATTATTAAAATTTGTTTACATCTTTACTTACTGCTTTAGGCATTAAAGCCACTTGCTAAGATTTAGTCAACCAAAGTCATAAAAAATCATAATTACGTTGTTAGGAGCTGATTATAGATAATTCAGTGGCAAAAATGTTGGAAAAAGCATCAGGATTTTGCAACATCATTCATTATGTGAATTTCTCAAGGGATCAGTATTTGTTTTCTTAACTGTTTCTTTGTTATAACGCTAAAACTATGAACATTCACCTTGCCATGTTCGTGCCTCATGTGCGTGACAAAGAGCTCCCTGGACCTCAGGGGGATTTTGCATTCTCCACATGTGTATCCTGAACTGAGAGGGCTCTTCAGGTCCGCTGTACAGTTGCTGTTGGTTGTCTTCAGTGGTGATGACGAAAGCTTCTTATGGCCCTTGTTTTGACCGAAGCCATTCCTTCCGTCTTTGTTGTTTTTTTTAGGGACATTACTGTTGGTGCTGTTGGAATTAGTGGGCTTTGTGCTGAGTGGAAGGTTCGGTGGACCCTCTATGTTCTTAAGGGTTCCATGAATGGCCTGAGAAAATCCACAACGGCACAAGCTTTTAATGTGCCAATAATAATTACTTATGTGTCACCAACCACTTCATAAAACAAACATCACTAAAGTGATTGGCTGTAGATGTCACAGGATTAGGTGTAATTGACCTTTATTAGGAGGAATAAATGGATTCAAATCGTGACCTCAAGAACAAAATCCATTCTTGTGCTTACCTTGATGTGATCCAGCATCAGCTGTTTCTGTGCATATTGCATGGAACAGTCGGTGCATTTAAAAATGGAAACTTTAAAACTGGGAACATGCTGGTCAAAGTGTGCGCAGAGCAAGGATTGCAGGGTGAATACTGTATCACACATGGAGCATTTATATATCACCCTGAAAGACATAAATGTAATCTTTATTAGCAAATCTGCACACATGGCAAAGGGTAGCACAGTAAAACAGCGACAAAGCATCGCAGATTTTTCTTTCTCACTGAGCTCTAACAAGCTGAGCTGCAGTTACATTTAGAGAAGCCAATACTAAAATTGTTTGCCAATGGTCGAGAAATGAGTAAATTTAAGTCTGATAAATAAACAGTTAATTTTACCAATAAACCTGATTCTGGACGTGTGTGAGATTATGCTACTACTACAAAACATGAGTGTACTCCAAACTCTTTAGCGTTTTCATTTGGTGCATAAACAGCTGCTTTGAAACAAGGTTTTCATCTGTGGTGCTGAAATTGGAAGGTGCATTAGGTGGTTACCTTGTATTAAAGGTTTCCATGTGGAAACCTTTAATACAAGTTAAGCTACCATATTCAAAAGCTGCAAATCCCTCCACTCAGAAGGAAGCCAAGGATGGTTAACTGGACAATAAGAAATTGGACATGGGTTTTACGTTACATTTGTGCTAACGTGTGTGAGTAAAAGTAAAAGGGTATATGGTGCTGTGTAGGCTTGTGTTCCTATAAACAACAGGCAAGGGAAGTAAGGGCTTCAGGATATTAATTATATGTTGCATAAACGGAAACTGCTAAATTGATGTAATCTTATAGGGACCTACCTGGGATCCTCCACCTTGGCTCCTGGATGCTGTGTGTTTGCATGGGATTGAGTTCCTGGTGCAGACTTGAAAGCCATGGGGCAGAGAGGACATTTATAGAAGACCTCACAATGCGTGTTCTGGATGTGAGACTTAAGAGTTGCGACATCAGCAAAGATAGTGCTACAGTGAACACAACTGGAACACAGGATGAAAACACAGTTAAAGCAAGTATGTAGAAATGACAGTAAAGTCAAACTGTGATAAAAACTGTTTTCTTGTTTTACATTTTTGGTTCAGATTTTTCTAAGCTTTGATATTGACTTGCTTAACCCCAAAAAATCCCTGCAATTTGAATCAGAAGTGCGTAATATACCACATACACAAAAACAGGATTTTCAATGCCCTTTCCAACATAAAAGTTCATCTCAGAAATCCTCCCTAGAATGAGTAAAACATTTTAACACACAAGAAAAATCTGTATCTGTTTTTATTTTTACCTGCTGTTTTACATCCTGCAGGGCTTTGAAATGATGATAATCTCACAAACTGTGAAAAGCACAATTTCTCTAGGATTTAGCAAACGATGCATTGTGACAATACAAAATAATTCCACATCTGGGATGTTTTTACGCAAAAGATTGGTGATTATTCAGTCCTCGAAATGTTAAGTCAACACACAACCCCACGTCCTGTCATCCATTGCTGATGGATTGATTTCATCTAAAAAAGGTCATGGAAAGGAAAACAGAAAGTATCTAAGAAATGTAGCACATGGGATTAAACTACATGTGATTAGCGCATTTCGAAAGTAGTGTTCTTGTTAGCCCCTTATTGGACATTAAGACCCAGACAGGTTGTTCATCACGTTCTTTTCTTAAAGCTTTTGCAATATCAACACTAGCAAGCTGCCCGCTCAGATGCTTTTTAAAGCTTTTACTGCTTCCACTAGTTAGGTGTGTTTTACAACATATTCCTAGCTTTCATTTTGTTCGTTTTCTCCTACAGTTTAAACACATTCTATTTTAAGTGAACACACTAAATGGATTATAATTTGTGTTTCTGTGTTGGTAATCTGATGGAACGCATCCTTAACTAATACTCCACCTATCACTCAGTAACTGCCATAATAGGCTGAAGTCCCCCTTTGAGTGCATATGTCAATGGGTAAATGGGTGTGAGTGTTTCTTAGATGAAAAACAAGGTTGTAACTAGACCATTATTGCTTGAATCCAAATTATTTTATTTTTAATTGCCTGCATCTTGGATGGCTTAACCACAAGGATCGTGACTGTCACTTTTTGTCTATGTCGTTTTGAGCTGAATGATGTGACATGAAGCGATTTAAGGTGTCAAGCCAAAGCCAAATTTCCAAGAAACACAACTAAATAACTGCAATAAAAATGACAATTTAAATGGTTCTTTTGACATCGAAGTAAGAAAAGACCAATTAAAGTGAAACATTGCTCCTCTTTACTATTGAATGGTTTCTAACCATTAGAAATATCTCAACAAAGGAGAAATTACACGTAAATATCATTTCATTTTCCATTGAGATATACTCACCGGTACCCAACTCTCCGCGTGTAGTGCAGGCAACTCTTAGTGACGTGGGACTGAAAGTGAACGGAGTGGCAACTGGTACCACACTCGGGGCAAATATAAGGGGACTTATGCTGGTGGAGTCGTTGGTGCGACAGAAAGCTGCATTTATTTGGAAGAAGCATCTGGCAAACTGTGCATGTTTTCTATGAAAGAGGAAAATGACACATACATATTTGTCAATATTGGTCTACTATTATGAAAAAGTTGAAACAATGTTTCAAAAATGCAGGAACACACAAAATCATAGGACAATATTATCAAAATTATCACTAAATGCAATACGTATAGTAATAACATTCTCAAAATCAATCAAAAGCCTCTCAGTTTAGCTGGGTGTATAATTCTAACACTTGTACTATGGACCTGTAGGTTTTAATGAAGAAGCCATCTACAAGTAAATAAGGTATTGATCTGAACTTATAATTTGTATTGTAACACTAAATTTGTTTATTGAGTATTTGTTGCTGACCCATAATGTCTTAGTTCTACAATACTGTAATAGTACAATACTTTTTACTGCAGGTACCCTGTGTGCACTCAGACATGCATGGGGAGCAAATGTAAACTCTATACAGAAAGACCCAAGGCAATGATTCAAACTGAGGACCCTCTTTGGGGTTTTGACAGTGCTTTATAACTCTGAGGCAGATGTCAAGCCATAGCTTTTTTCAAAAAAATGAAGTAAATAAAATTATTAGTTGCAAGTACCTGATTGTTGGATTCTGGTGCTTGTTGAAAGTGCATGGCCAGTAAACTCTCATCTTGGAATATTTCATTGCACTCCAAACACTTCAAGTTATGCCGACCAACCCTTGATGCATCATCTTCTAAAGGCAAGGCTGCCACAAGGGAAGCATTGCATGGAGCTGAAATCACTGTAGTTTGGTTACCACCTGCAATCTTAGCTTGGATTTGGCTTGCAGATGCCTTTACTTGAGATGTACCGGTGTTGAGAGTGGTGGCAGGGAGGGCTGGCAAATTTGATGAACTAATCATTTGATCTGCAGGGATGGGTTTTAAGATTAGATGTGAGCACTGCATGACCTTCCCTTTGTCCTTGTGACCTCTTGCATGAGATAAAAGGCTACATTTGTTATAGAAAACCAAATTTTTGGCACAGTGGTTGCAGGTGACCTCGATTCGCACACTTCGGCGCTCATAGTGCTGTGTCAGGCTCTTTTCAAGAGCAAATGAATCTCCACACTCCAGGCACTTGTAGCCCCGAGAGGGTAGAGTAATACAAGCAGAAGTTGGTGGAGAGAGATTTGGGACATATACAGGAACAGGATTCAGGCTGCTTAATATTTTATTGAAAGCGTCTACCACAGAGCTTTGAGAGCTTGTGAATACCTGAACCCGAGAGGCTTTTTTGGAGGCCTGGCCAGTGACACCACCTTGTTGTTTACCCTGTTGTGATCGTTTATTTTGGGAAGGTTTGCAGGAGGACAGGACCTGCTGAAGATCACAGGCAACAGAGGACACTTTTTGAGGAAAAAGACTGAGGTTACTAAGATGCACTGACTTTGGCACAAGTTTAGTATTGAGCAAACTGGAGGCAGGTACCATGACAGTCTGTTTTTGGATAGCGTTTGCTGCTTTAAGTATAGCACTGCTGGCACTTCGCACAGATGAAGCAGGGATCACTGTTGCTTTCACTGTAGTGTTGTTAGCCAGCTTGAGGTTGATAACTTGTGAACCAGCAGTCTTGACTGCAGAGACTGGCAGGAAAGCTGTTGCCACTGGCTTAATTGTCATTTGTTTGGTAATTTCAATTGATGGGCACCCACTTGTTGCTACTATTGTTGTTGGCAAAGAGGGCCTTGTTGTTGATGTAAAAATTTTACTGGTGGTGGTCAGAATGCATGGACTATTCGCTTCGTTCTTCCAACATTCCAAGTCCATTTCTGGTGGTACTCTACTGACAGTACGCTTGATCTGTCCAGAAGGGGTCTTTATTGTTTTAATCCGAACCTTTGGAATGACCGGCGTGGTGTCTGTGTTTGAAGCAGGGGAACCTTTGCTGCTGCTTCCACTGATGATACTGGAGGGACTTTCTGGTTCCTTGGTAAGAAAATTATTTGTGAAGTTGATGTCTAACTCTTGCTCTTGTTGTCTGTCTGTTGCTCTGGGGTGTTCTATTGACAGTTCGAGCTCTTTCTGAGCTGGTATAAAATCCAACAAATCAAATTCTTCCGTTTCAGATTTTTTGGGGCTTAGAGATTTTGTAGCTGCTATACAACAATAAAGATTTGTCGAGGATTTGGGTTCGACTTGTGGGATACTTAATATATCAACAAAGCCTGGTGACTTTTTGGCATCCCTGGAGTCTTGCTTTTGAGGTTTAATAACATTGTCTTTTAGTTTTTTTTCTGGTAAAGGGGATTGAGATAGATTAAAAGAAGATCTGGGACCATTGTTATTTAAAACTGGATTCCCCTTTTGACTGAACTTTTTGTCCATCTTTAAAATATGGTCCTCTGTTTTAGAAGTAGAAGAAATGAGGACTTGGCATACCGGCATGTCAGTTGTGTCAACTATCTCGATTTTGTCCTCATCCTCAAACTCTTCAGCACTAGACACTGGACTAAATTGAGAGAAAGTAGAAGATTGGGAATTAATTTTATATCCATCATCTCTGTGAACTTTCCCTCCTTTCATAGTATGTTGAACAGCTGGTGTTACAGTTGGCAAGTAATCATTCAATAGTCCATTGCCAAGAGCACTTGTTTGGGGATGGGAGTTAAAATTCTTGTCATTTTCAGATTTGGCTCCAACGTAATTACTTGTGTCCATGTTTCGAATGTTTTTGACTATTACACTAACACCAGCATCATGCTCGTTACAGGAACTGTGAGACTCCTCTTCACAAGCGGTCCCCCGATCACTCTGTTTTTTGAGTTGTTCATCTTGCTCCTCTTGGTGACAAGATTCAATTGCAGCTTTAGGATCCACCATGTCAGGGATGTTAAAGGCCGCCAGGAGGTCATCAAAGTCAGGCGTCTTCATGTCTCCCATGTTCTTTCCCTTGTTTCCAAAGGTAGATAACCTGAAACACACAAATTGATTCAGAGGACGGTTTAAGTTAACCTGTATTGCCCAGTCGAAGATTATTGCTTCGACCACATTTTTGGAATGTGTTTTCTAAATACATGTATTCTCTCTGCATTTATGGTATAGTTTGTATTTTAACTCAAACATGATCAAAGATTTTTTTATAACAATTTTAACATATGTTGCATACCTGAACAATTTTGTCTATATGAAAACAACATATAGAGCATGAAAAATAACAATGGACATACTTAACAGTTTTAAAGTCACTTATACATCTAGTGCTTTTAAGCAATTAGAATTAAACCAAACAGACAGATTTGGGACAAAAAGTGGTTTCAAATGGGACATGTAGAATCACCACAAAAGAAACCTTTAGATAAGTAGTCAACTGCTTTCTCTGAATAGACTATCTATATTTGTCAAGTTTCACAAAGCCCTACGTTAGTCTTTGTTCCTAAACCAGTTTATTTGTATGTTTTGGTTCACTGGCCTGGGAAACACCCACTACAGTCCAAGTTTCAACCATCTGGCCCAAACTGTCAGGGTCGCATGAGAAAGGAAATGGTAAAAATGTACAGAAACAATGCAGGAAACAGCAAGACTAATGTAGAAGATGCTGGAATATATATATATATATATATATATATATATATATATATATATATATATATATATAATTTCCTCAAAAATCAGCATGGTTAAAAGCTGACTATGGCTGTCAAACGAGAAAACCTTTACCGCTTGATAAGACAATGTTTGAGCTGATTTTCCACAATTAAAGGAGGAAAGTACAAAGAAGACATGTTTAGGCCTTTAAAACTAAAAACCCTAGACTAGCTTACCAACACTTGTCCAAACTGCTCATGGAATACACTAAGCAAGCCTGCATAAAGCTTCTAGGATGCAACAACCCTGAACCCAACAGAACATTTTTGGACCACATTTAAATATTTGTCAGTGCCGGGAAATCAACAAATAGGAATTGGTTTAGCAAATTCTGCAATAAAAACTAATCAAATATATCTAAGCAAAATACATTTCTAAGCTTGTATATTGCCAAACATACTCATTGAGGCAATATGATAGCGACAATTTTAAAGCAAAATTGAAAGGTGTTTACATACAGGATATTTGAGCCAGTTTTTTTAACTTTACCAATTGTTAGTTAGAAAAAGTGCAAACCTGTTTTTTGAATTTTCTTGTAAAATCATTCTTTTGCATTGCAGATAAATTACTGAAATATCCAAAGCAGTATGACATTCATGGATAGTAATTATCTTTGTAAATAGAAATATTTGTGGTGCATTTGGGTACACGGAAAGAAATGTTATATGTGTTTTACGTCTGATTTTTTTGTATGGTTTGTTCTAATTTGTCTCTAGTCACAGCGTCCTATAATTAAGCTTGTGTTCCTGATAGTGTTGTATATAGTTTTTAATTATTTGTTGTTATAATTGCTTGCATTTGTGATGTTATGGTTAATGTGTATATCTTCTTTAAACAAAGGTAAACAATGCAACATACAAGTGATTATATCTAACAATCATTTCAGTTTCCTATTTGTGCAAACAGGAGATTTATTCTTGATAAATAAATATGGATGCTTGATTCACATACATGGAGCTTATCTTTTTATGTAACACAAAACCAGAACAGCACTTTGATTCGAACACATCTGCTCACATCAGCCCATCTTTTTTGCATGAATCAATTTTTTATAACTTCAGCCTGTCTGGCTGGAATGGTGGAGATGATTTAACAGAAACGGTGATGAGAATGAGAATAGTGAAGGGAGAGGGAAGGCAATAAATCCTGTGAAGAGTGGAAAAAAATGGCTGCTGAGCTGTGTGCAGCTGCAGCAGGGAGAGGGAGAAAGGCCTGGTTGAAAAACAACCAGTTTCGGCCATGACAGCCACAGCAACCTCACGTAGGAAGCTTTAATGAAGAAAAATGAGACAGACACACAACACAGAATGCTTTCTATACCAGCACTTTAATGCACATGCACTCATTTTAAACAAGAGTCGACACTTTATAAAAGACAGCTGCTGCTTAACTTAAGTGTATGTTAAATAATGGTGGAGACATGCAAGTTAATCAGCAAGTCCTCACCCTCGTGTCTTCGTTCAGTCCAGCCACTTAGCCAAACCTTCTGTCCTTGCTGCCTTCCATCCTGCAACAAACAGAGTCACAATACAGCTAACACACAGGACGCATCCACCCCACCCTGTCTGGGAAAAAAAAATATCTTTCCAAACAGGCAAAGGCCCAGAATACAAGGTCAGGTTACATCCAGGCATCTGGTGAGTGCTGGTGGTCCAGATATGGATCGTCTTCGGTCATTCTCTGCTCTACAAGCAGCACTCAGACATATAAACAGACACATATATCATGCTTCTGTGTTGAGTGTGTGTATGTGAATGTGTGAGGCAGGGCTCTGAGAAGCAGATTCACAGAGATTCCCAGCTAGCCCCGTCCGCCCCTGCCCTCGTGCCTTCCCAAATCTCCCTTCTCCCCACGTCTTGAACCATGCAGCTCTGCACTCCAGCATTTAGCGAGCAGAGGAGCCCCGGTAGCCACCATTCGATGGAGGCGAAAGTGGCTGCCATGGAGCAGCCTGGGCTATCTCTATCCACGTCTAGCATAGAGACGGCATTGTTCCCGTCAGCCCTTCGGTCTGCCTCAAACCGGTTTCAGCCGGTTCTGGTCACTGACAAAAAGCCTCTGGTTGCTGCGCATGGCCTCAAGAGCGCATAGGAAGAGGCTGGGTGGCCACCTAGTAGGAAACACTGTGACTTTTCCTGGTTTATACATGGAATTTGTTATAAAGATTGTATAAACCGAGAATTATAATAAGCCATTTGACTCGTTTCCTTTGTTTCATAAACATGCAAAGAAGAAGACATCGGAAAAAAAAACATTTACTGAGAAGTGTTTTGTAAAGGTCCTAAATACTGATGTTTATAAAATGCAGTTCTTTGGATACATGGTAAAAGGAAAAGATGAAATGGGCAAATGTCTGTATGAAATTGGACATCCGGCCAGGAGATAAATTCACCTGCAACCAGAAGAGTTAAGAAATTATAATCTCTAATTAAACCATAATACATATGAACAACCCTCTGCTGACTTATAATTTATAGCTTAGTCATAAATCTGCATTTCCTTACAATATCTGTGAGTAGATTTCCAATAATCATTTTAAAACGTCGTTATTATAGATACAACATGCATTGTGCATGGCTTATTCAAAATGTTCATTGGCAGATGGCTTAATTTTGTATGTTTTAGGTAATAAATGATCAAAGTTCTCAATGTGAGGGATGTTATATTTGTTGGAATACATCGGGGCTGAATTGGTATGGGGTTGAATTGAGCAGGGCCAACATCAGATGACTTTTATGAAATCTGAGACGTTATGGGCATGTACGTTCAACCTTCTCCTGGTAAATTATATATTGTAACTAAAGACAGCTATGGGTGGATGTTCTTAATTAATTTTTATCATTGGATTTAAAAATTTTAATTCACACCATGTATAAACCCCTTTGTTTGACTAATCGTGATGGTAGTTGAAGATCAGTCTGGTCTTTTTCGTATACTAAGCTGTCGGTGCTGTAACTTCACACAGGAAAGTAGTCAAACACTTTAAAAATCTTAGTGCAGTGGCAAACTGATCCCCGTGTTGTAAAGACAAGCAATAAATCGCCCAAGCAACGATCAGTGACAAACTTACATGCATCTCCCTTACCAGGTTTTCTCCCCAGTAACACTCCCACAAAGTCACAGATGGACGTAAACATGCATTCCCATGCAAATATAGGTAAACGAAGCATACCCTTGTCAGAGCTTTTTTTCCACTTTGAGAGATATCAGAAAAATTCTTCCTGTAGAGGCCTCAGCACTTGCTTTTAACAGCCCACAGTTTCAGCCTCCTTTCTTCTCCCCCACTGCCACCAGCTTCCCTCCCTTTCTCCTTTACGGGGTAGTTATCGGTCTCAGTCGAGACCTCGTTTTGTCACAAACAGAGAAAATTAGCACCAAAGCCGCCACCGCGCCTGCGGTGTGAAGGAACCAATGGCCAATGGGGGCAGTGTTCAGCAGGCGAATGAGGCCTTTTGTCTCTGATTGTGCACCAGGGTGAGTGGACTCTTCACTCTGGCTCTGGAATAGGAGCAGCAGCTGGTGCAGAGGGAAACACAGAAGAAAGAGAGGGAGACAGAGACAGGGGGGAGGTGGGGAAGAAAGGAAATGAGTCAGAATCGAGTTTAAAAACAGGCTTGAATCTGTGCACACGGCTACTGTCTAAGGCCTTTGCCATGAAACAATCTTAAAAGAAACATAAGGGTTTAAAATGAATTCATGGTCCAGACTCTGCAAATGTTCTGTCTGTGAAAGTCAAAATCAAACAATACATAAGAAGCACCATGTGAAATTGTTAAAGCCACGTTATAAGATAAGAATCAAACAAATAGCATGAACCCAGTGTATAAAGAACACTGTCATTAACAACAACAATCACTTTTTCATTCCAGCTCAAATGACAAAGCCAGAAAAAAACACTATATTTAAGAAATTCCTCCAAATGAGAGTATGTGATGCAGAAATGGGAACGCAAAAGAAGATATTTTATAACCTACCTGGTAAACAGAGGTAGCCAGTATAGTAACACTGGCTCACTTAGGCCTGCTATGACTCCTTGATTCATCCTGCTGATTTGCTAAAGGCAGCAAACAATTGTGCAGCACAAACTAATTCTTCATCCTCAAGTGAAAGACCATAAGCAGATGTTTTCGATTTAGTACACTAATGATTTTTAAACAATGCAAATGGTTGTAAAGTATGAGCATTGGTGTTTCAATGATAAAAGGCCCTAACAGTGCCTACTGCCGCCCTGCACTGTGACAAATTCAGTGCAGCAGAGGAGGCAGGGGTTGCTCCCCACCCCTTATGTCAAATGACGTCACACTTCCTCCATTGAAACAGAATATAGGAAGGGCTGCTGGAAGCCTTCATTTCATTTTCAGACATTTTTATCCAAGGTAACATGAAAAAAATGCTTAGATCCTATAGATCCTAATCTATATTTTTGGTGTTTTTGGTTTCTTTTTAACATGCAACAGCTTTTTTTGTTTCCATGTTTAAATAAAGGAACAAGTTTTGGCTCTCACTTGACCTCCGACTCACCTAAAAGCACACATCTCATTCGTAGCATACTAGTCCAAATCTTTTTTATGCATTATAACAATGAGTCACATAAATTCATGACAAAAAAAAGGAAAATTATAACAAAGCCAACCCTATCTCAGGTCCCCTGGCTCTCCCTCACGTTCATGCTCAGGTCCCTGGGGGAACTCAAGATTCACAGGTTAACTCCTTCAGTGCCGTCATCGCAGGTGAATTGGAAGTAATTTTGTTCATTTGAATAGCCTTAAAACCAATCCAAACACTTGGATCATTTCTTGTGTAATGGCTAAACAAATAAAATAAAATCAGAAATCTGATCTCCATGTCCAATTTTCCTTTTGGATTAAGAAATTATACTGAACTGAAATAATAAAAAAACTGATTATTTTTTTATTCTACAAGAGGAAGACCGTAAGGCTTTTTTTTCTTGGGATTGAACCTCTCATATGAAATTTAGTTTGAACCTCCTGTCCACTAATTGCTATGCCTAAACTAGCAAACCTTAGATGCTGCTGTTGAAGTCCTCCAAGACTTCCCCGGATTCAGATCTCAGAAACAGAAGATTTATATATTAGGCGGTCTGCAATCGTTAAATAAGCATCAATAATCAATGTCCATTCTTTAGTACTTTTCACCACACCTTTTGCAAAAGGGAGAGCCGAGCACCGCTCCTCACGGGTTCCCAACTCGACTCTGGGCTCTCCCCAGCAACAGGCTGTTGTTATTCAACAGTAGGGTGTATACAGAATCACACAAGCATTCATATATTTGATTACTCAAGCTGTTTATCGCGTGCTTAGCTAGGCATGTGTATCTTCCTAGAAGGAGTTGTTAATCTACCTGAGAGAGAGTTTCCTGTTTCGCTTCCTTGTTATCTATGACCTTCAGTTGTACGCACCCCCGCCTACTTACTTGTTTTACGTCATTGTTGCTAAGGCTGCTCATGCTTTTTAGGGGGAAATATACAATGTTTTGAGCTGAACTTGCTGTCCATGGTTATCTGTATTTTTCCACTCAGCGGAGAAAAGAATGCTGTCTTGTTCAATACTCCCAGTTTTACAACAGCTACAATCTTATTTCAGTCTGGCTGAGTGCCTCCCAACAGATGTTTACATCAAGGACACATACTTCTTGTGAACTTTCATACATCTTGGTGAAACCCAGGAGTTCTCCTAATCCCCCTCTACCTGTCTCAGGCAGTTCCGTTTCTACTCCCACTGCCCTTATAAGAAAGGAGGTCGCTGGGTCACTTCTGCACAAAACTCTCATTCAGCTTAACCTTAGATCATACTTTCCAAGTTATAGTTATGATCTAAGAAAGTATGATCTAAGGTTATACATTTTCATTTCAACAAACAATTGATTATAATATATGCATGTATTCAAAGTTGTAGTTGTCTTAAAAATACTAATAAACACAGCAATGAAAGATAGTTCAAGCATAATTTCCACAATAGCCCCTTTTGAACTCTACTAAGAGTTCACCAAATTATTTATTTGCAAAGGTCATTGCTGTCCGTTTCATCCTCTCCTGTCACTGCCAACAAGGACATAATTACACGTGGATCCTGTTTTTCAATCATGGAGGAGATCAAGCGGACAGACAACGGGCTAATACATGGAACACAACAGCAACCACACGTTACAAATATAGCTATAAAAAACTGCTAAAGATATTAAAAGAGACATTACCAAAGTCTTCCATCTGCCGAACATTCCTGTCATCCAGTCCTCGAAGGGGTTATTTATTCCGGAGTTCTCATGCATAGTTTCAGAGAGGGTACGGAGGCCTTTAGTGACCGAACCGTCTGTGGCAGTGTTGTTGGGAAGGAAGGTGCAGCACATGTCACCGTACATCGGACATACACCCCGTTTTTCCGCCAGCAACAGGTCTAATGCGATTCTGTTTTGTTTAGTCATTAGGGACGTAGCGGATAATTGTTCAGCTAGCCCATATATAGCACCGCGCGTTGACATAGTTAATTCTGTCCACGTTTTTATTCGGGGTAATGGGGAAGAATACGGATATAATGGGAATGTTCTCGAAACCCGCTGCAATCTGGTCAGCTAACTTATACTCGTCTGGGACGCCTCGTGGAATGCCTATAGCATCTATGTAGGTGTTTTTACTCAGATCAAATTCTTCACCCATGTCACGCTTACGTTCAGTGGAGGTTTGGGTCACGGTTGTAGGTTTATTTACTTGTCCTAGTAGCATAATAGGTGTTATTAGTCTTACCATGGCGCTCAATCCTCTAGTTTGGGTCGGTAATCTGGTTAATAGGGTGTTACCCCCGCAATAATAATATAAGCTGGCCCTGGCACAGGGACCCACCGAATTATCAGACCCGTCCTGAATAACTGTGTGACAGAATTCGCTATTTATTGATCCTACATCTTGGGCCGGTCTGGATTGTCCGTTCGATTAAAGCACGTGAAATTACCTGCTTCAGGGGCCTGGAAGATGTACAGTAAGGCGGGCTGGCCATGCGATTTAAGTTTATCGTACAATTAAATCCTACGGAATCTGTGTCGGGAAATAAGTGTGCCGTGTAATATAAAGAGATGATCTGGCCCTGGCACAGGCTATGCAGCCGTCCATGCCACTCTCCCGAGCCTGACCTGTTAACCATTGCAACCACAAATTATAAGTGGTGTAATTCTTGTGGCTTCCATTGTGACTGCGAGATCCCAGCATAGGTACACGTCATATCCTCTATAGGAGGTGTTTCGCCCTCCGCAATTAATGACGTCTCATAAGTCAAAAGTCCATGCCGTGGTGTCGCAGAGTTTGTATTCTAGTTTTACCCCACCATGATTTTCTAAGCATTGATGATTTTCATTCGGGTTTGAAGGTGTGTTCTGTTTAGTACGAGAGTGGTGTTCCGTAGTTTGATTGTTGTTATTAGCGGTGCCTGAGGTGTAGTTTGTCTGATTATTTTGTAGATTGTTAATGTTATTTCTGGCAGCCCGTTCATACGCTATTATGCCCACAACGAAGGTGATTTGTAAGCCCATTACTATTCCGACCGCCACCCATTCCCCTCGGCTTGATAGTAACGATATACGGCAAAGCCTGCAATAATTGCGATACGTATTATCCTCAAACAACCCCATTGTGTATTCCCTCCAAGATATAGTTGAATACAACCCTATATGTGTAAAAAGATACGTGTGATGTGCAAGGCCTTGATCTTCGCCCTTGGTGGCGCTGGTCTGTGCTGGGGGCAGGGGTGGACTACCCTGACGTGCCACGGCCTCAAGGGATTATTCTGCCCTTATGATGATGAGGCTGATGAACTGCCTTCTCTTGTTGTCTTCGCACTCAGGAGGTTGGGGGGGGCAATGATGGTCGATGACGTGATGATCTGCGCTGGGAGCAGGGGTAGACTGCCCTGTTGTGCTCCTGCCTCAGGGGATTATTCTGCCCCTAGGATGGTGAGGTTTATTATACTGCCTCTTCTTTCTCTTCCTCTGGCTCAGGCTGCTCGGTTGGTGTTGATTTTGGAGGGTCTTCTGCTCGGCACTGGGTCAGATGAAACCAGGACAATCCCTTCCCCTGTAGCCGGACGGCTTGGCCGGTTCGCTCAACCACCCGGTGTGGTCCGGTCCACTTTCGCTTAATGACCTTAAGGTACAGCCACGGAGAAGTTGCAACCTCAGGCTCGCACTTCTCCTCTGCCTCCTTTTCACGCCTGTTCAACACCTGGAAAGAGAAACTTTCACATACTTATTTTAGGTCTTCGTACAGCTGAGCGGCCCCAACCCCAAGGGGCCCCTTAGACAGTGGCGCAAGTGCGGTGTCCGGGCCCAGAAACGGTTTACGTCTTACCAACTCGAATGATGTAAACCCGGTAGTTCTATTAATAGAACTTCTGATGCTCATCAGAGCAATTGGCGGGGCATCGAGCCAGTTCATACCGGTGCTCAACTTGATTTTAGCCAATTTGGATTTCAATGTTTGATTCATTCTTTCCACCTGGCCTTGAGAGGCCGGATGGTACACACATCCATGGCTTTGTTTAAGACCCAAAGATTTCTCCACCCATTTTAATGTTTTGCTTGTAAAATTAGTACCATTATCTGAGTGTATTCTCTTTGGAAAACAATGCTGAGGAATCCAGTGATTGATAAACATTTTGCTGACGAATTTGGCATCTTCTTTGGTGGTGGGGATTGGTTCCACCCACCCCGAGTATCTGTCAACAACAACAAGCAGGTACCTGTGCCTTCTTACAGGGTCAATCATGTCGGTATAGTCAATCTTAATTTCTTCCCTATGCTTCGATGGCTTGGGGAACCTACCCATTGCAGGTTTCAAAGTTCTAGCCACATTTTGAGAATTGCAAATGTCACAATTGGCCAGATAGTCCCAGATTAGGGCAAACATAAATGGATGCCACCATTGTTTCAAAATTTCTTTCATCTGCCTTATTCTGACATGACCCACAACATAGGCTTCTTCTATGAGCCCTGGAGGAAATACTAATCTGCTCCTAGGACCTCTCCAACAATCTTCTTTACGAACTGCCCCTCTGTTCTTCCTTCTGCCATGTTGATGCCTTCATGTGAGTAGGTGGTGTTTGGAGCTTCCAGGATTTTACTCATCCTTTGTTTTCTTAAAGCTGTCATTGTAAAAATTTGTGAGATTACTTGCTACCATGCTGTGTTGTCAAGACTGTTAGTGGGTGTCCCATCACTAAGTGTGCTGTTTTCTGTATAAGTTTTGCTATGCCTTCTGCATGTTGTGTGCATTGAGGATGTCTTTTTTCCATGTGATCCAATTGTACTGATACATAAGTCAGTGCCTTCCTTACTCCTCCTTTTTCTGAAACAAAACACCATTTACTGTTTGTTTTGTGACAGAAACAACCAAGTAAAACAAAGAAGAGTAATCTTGAAGAATTAAATCCGCTGCGACGCCAAATTAGTGTTTTAAAGCAGTAAAAGCAGTTCTGCATGTTAGGTCCAGACCTAAATGGTGTTCAAGTTGTTGATGCCTTGTGTTTTCACCAGGTCTATCAAAGGTGATGTAAGATCAGAGGGATATAACTTCTGCTGTAACCTGTGAGATCCAAATAAGATAACATATCCTTGACCCTCTGAAGCTTCGGGTGTGAGAGGATGCTTTGTTTATGTGTGGGGGGACATGCCATATTTTTTGTTTCATGCTCCTAAAATCTGGAACAGTCTTCCTGAAGAGGTGAGACAGGTTTCATCTCTGCCGTTGTTTAAATCCAGGCTGAAAACAGCCTTATTTAACTGTGCATATAGCAACTGAGAATATTTTTACTATTATTATTATTATTATTTTAATTTTATTTCTTTTAAATTTAAAGCTGATTTTATTGTTTCATTTTCTGATCTTTTTTCCAAGTAAAGCACTTTGAATTGTCTTGTACACGAAAATGTGCTATACAAATAAACTTGCCTTGCCTTGCCTTGCCTTATGAGAAAGGAGGTCGTTAGGTCACTTCTGCACAAAACTCTCATTCAGCTTAACCTTAGATCATAGTTTCCAAGTTATAGTTGGAAAGTATGATCTAAGGTTATACATTTTCATTTCAACAAACAATTGATTATAATATATGCATGTATTCAAAGTTGTAGTTGTCTTAAAAAGACTAATAAACACAGCAATGAAAGATAATTCAAACATAATTTCCACAATACCCCCTTTTGAACTCTGCAATTCCTCTTCCATCTGCAGGAGGGATAAATAGTAGTGTAGTTATTGTTATATGTTGATTGTGTACTGTTCTGTGTTGTATGTGAGATGAGTGTGTAGTGTTAATTGTTACTTGATACTCTGTAACCCTGGCAAAACAATTTCCTCGGGGATCATTAAAGTCTATCTTATCTTATCTTATCTTATATGAACACTGGAATTGGTGTATATGCATGTTTGAGAACGTTTCAGAAAAATCTTTTTTTCTTCTAGATTTCTAAAATAAAAATAATAAAAGATAGAACAGTTTATAAAAATCTCTAAAATCCCCAAAATATTGATATTTGTGCTCCTGCTGAATTTGTGTGAAATTCAGATCCTACTAGGCCTTATACGTAGATGTGAAGACGTCAAATAAATTCAGCAGCTTCATTCAATAACAGTAAATGTGCATTCAAATCCTACACCAAATTATTGCCTTTAAGTCCTTTGGCTGGAGTGTGACATAAAAGTGACAACGACCAAAGACCTACTAATGGCACTAGATCTATTTAAACCAAGGCTTTGCTTACAGAGATGTAGCCCTTAAATCATTCATTTAACTTTTTCAATAAAGCTGTAAGTATGAATGTCATGTGACCTTAAATGAATGCAATGACTAGGCAATAGGAGAAAAGTGTGTTTAATCACCCCATGATTGACAGTAATTTTCCACAAACTTGAAATAAAATGTTGCAAAGCATCCTTAAGAATTTATTAAAACTCAAAGATATGTTCTTAAAAAACTAATTTATTTAAAGATTGTACCACACAGCACTGGTAAAGAAAAACTCAAGCAAATAAAGGACGGGGTTTTATGCAAGATTTGAATAATAGTGATACTGTCTCATTTTATATGTAGATCACGCCACATGGTTAACAGAACTCGAAAATCGAATGAATGTACTCCACAGTGCCATCTGCTGTTTTCACTCCAAACCAACAGAATAATGAGTTAAAATCTATGAAAAAATTCAAGACATATTGAAGTTAGTATGTCCAGAACAGGATTTCTTTAGGGTTCTGGTGAGTAATAGTTTTTAAACTTCACGTTGATCAGGATAAATGTATGATTGCTGCTTTGTGAAAAGAGAATGAAGTATTCTTTCAACGTAGATTGTTTTTTTTTGATTGTGGCGTCTCTAAACAAGCTGTTCTTAGAGCAGGTGATGAAGGCCAAACAATCAGGCTGGAGCCGGTTCTGATCTCAAGAGGTAATTAACACTGATTATGATTCTCTAACACTATACATAACTATACATAAAAAATATATATATGCATGAATGTCTTTTATTTTAAATGTCTGTTTTTCAGTTAAATGAACAAAACTGTTTAAATTACAAAAGAGAAAGCAACAAACATTACATGGAAAGATCTTTTAAGCAGTGATTAAATAAAAAAATCATCTCACCTTTAATCTGTGCAATTGCAGACAGTATTCTGTGTAGTCTCTAGTAAAATAAATGAACAAACATTTCAGATGTCACTGTGCTGTGCATCCTACCTGTTGCTGCCCTTTGAGTGTAAGTGACTCATCCGGCTTTGTTAAGGTCAACTCTGGATGAGCTTCCAAACATATGTACGCTTTTAGTCTCCTGCAGTGATGTGTGCGAGGTCGTGACCTAACAATAGCCAGAGGGAACCCTCAACCTTTTCAGCACAAAATGTTACTTACCTGTGCGGACTCCTTATCTGTCCCTATGCGTTCTCTTTGTGCCTAAGCGTGTAAGTCAATACTGTCATAAGTGGGATCAGTCAAGTATAAAAATTTGACACAGGCTGCAATTGAAGACAACTAAAATCATATTGCTTCCTCCTTAAAGATGTGGCTCGTGCTTCGCGAGTTGACATGTCCTGCATTGTTGTATTCCTGTAACAGAGTGCTGTGCGCAACATGATTCATCACAGCTGCCTTTGAGTTCGAAGATGTCTTTTGCTTCTTTTTGTTCTCAGTTCTGAAAAGATGGTTAGGTTTGGGTACCTGCTGCCATTCACTTACCAAAATAAATACCAGAAATGAATTGGGAAAAAATACAATGCGGGAAAGGGCCAGCTAAAAAAGGTGTTTTAGAAGCATCACAGCTATTTGGAAAAATATATCTCATTACAAATAAACAAGGGTTCTTTTTCATAGGCTTCCTTTCCTGTGGTTTTCTCTAAGATTGAATAACACTCTCCATGACTGAGGCTTACTGGTTGGTCACGATGTTGAAGCAAGCTAAATGTGGTGCCCTGTAGTCTAAAAGCTTTTAGGCTCAGCTTTTGCTTTTAGGCTCAGCTTTTGTTGCCACATGGAGATTGCGTGCGCACCGAGGCATACTTTATGTACCTCTTATTCAAATACAATTGTGGCTTATTTTCAGGGATCAGTGGGATGCTTGAATTTTGGATTATTGTAATTTTGCTGTCTAAAAATAATTCTTGGATATATTTTACAGTTATTTATTTTGCTGCCCATGAAAAACACCCAATAAACAGTTTTATAAATAATAGTAAATAAAAAGTTTTATATTTAAATAAACTGATTTTTATATGTCTTCTGAAGATGGAAGATCTAACAGTTTAAGCAAAAGCTTACAGTTACAGATGTGGAGAAAAGTTCAGTTTTTTATAAAGCGAAATGTTTCAAAATGCGTTGTTTGATATTAAAAAGCCCTTAATCCAGTTTTTGTACCTGGTTATCTACCTTTATTATATTATATTTTCTACCTTGATTATTTGTGCATAATCTTGCCATAATCCTGCAGATGATTTAGTGGGCATAGAAAATAGCTGAGAAGTAGTTTTAGACTTTTTGTTAACATTGTTGTAGGGCACCATGGTCACTGCAATGGAAAATGCTTCCTATTATTTGCACCAGCCAAAAGTTTTCTATTTCTTTATTTAGATGTTAAGTCAGTGGTGAGTTTCCACCATTATAATGAAGACTGCAAAGAACTGAAAGAGCAATAAGCACATTAACCTTTTGCTGAGTAATAAAGCTGTTTTATTCAAACTTGGCACCAAGTAAAGGAATATTTCATATTTTTGGATAATACTGAATCTTATCAACTTTAGTAAAAAAAAACAAAAAAAACCCAGATCAAAACTGTTTTAAACTGTTTTTGATCTCTATGTTCTCTATGCTCTGTTTTGATAACTACATTGTGCAACAAAACACAATAAAGAGAAGCAGTCTGCCACTGAAACAGATTGGAATACAAGTCTGTGTGACTGCCTCTAACTGGCAGGAATAAGGTACTACATGCAAGAGAACTGCATTAGGGAAAAATGCTCCAATCCCAATTCATTTTTAGATTTTTGAGCTTAAAAAACAGGATTTTACAAAAATGTATTTAAAAACACACTGTGTCATCGATTTTTCACTATTACAGACATTATTAAGAGGCTTTGTCTCAAATCAATGTACCACAAATAGTAAAAACACTTTACAAATATTCAACATTACATTTTATAGCACTTTACAGGTAAAATTACAAAGTACTTCACAAAACACAAAAGAAAAAGCATATTAAACAAACCTAGTACTAGGGCTGAGAACAGACCGCTGTTAAGCAAAGTTGACATCTCTCGCAGAAGACTGAGGCTTAAGCATGTGGTAGATACTCTACTATAGAGGTTAACAGGCATGAGCATGAAGGGGCCTAATGGGAAAAACAAGAAGTTTAGATTTACAACCAAAATTTACAGGTAACTAGTAAAGTTGTGCAAAGATAGGAGTAATACCAGTTTTCCTACTTGTCCCTGTAAATCTGTATTTATATGTAATCTTTCATTAGACATTCTCCGTGGAGAATGAATTTTATGCTTTGCAGATTTTTTTTAAAACAGTTAGAAAGACCATCACAACCATCCACTTATGATGTGACAAAAGCATGCAAAATAACGGCACACCTAAACAAGGAAAAGGAGAAAATAGAGAAATTGAGGTAATTGAAGTAATGGTCAAGTGACATTAAACTGTAAAAAATGATCCATCATCCATTCAGGAATCCTTTAATTAATCAGTGATAAAGGCTTTAGTTATGTGAAATTTAGCTGGAGGAATTTTACATTTAACTTTTCTTTACACCCAACCATCCATCACCCAGTCTTGACAATTTAAAAAATGAAGAAGGTTGTAAAGAAAAATTTATACCAGCACAGAAATTACAAGAGACATGAATAAAACCGTGTTCCATCTAGCCTAAGTGAAATAAAGTACAAACAGGATTGGGCCAGGAGCAGATCCATGTGGTTACATTGCAGATCTGCCTGATAAGATCTCAGTTATAGGCAGAGCAGATAAGTCAAACATCATTTTATTAATGCAGGCCCAAAAAGATTGATCTGAAGGGTAGGATATAAATTAGAGTAAGACAACACAAGTAAATCTAAAGTTGTGTCTTTTTATTGGAATGAGATGATAAGCTGTGTCAAAAGCAGAGATGGAGTCCAACAGTACCAAGATTGAATTCTCCTGAGTCAGCTGCCATCAGAATTTCATTTGACATCTAACATGAAGGAGTTTCTTCAGATTATTTACAACGTTTTTTTTTTTTTTTTACATAAAAGGGATTTTTATGTCCGAAAAAAAAATCTTTCTACATTTCTTTTTACATACATTTTTCCATTTTTTTTTATTTGTTTGATTTTGTTTATGCCAGTTTTTCCATTTATATGCTAAAAAGGCTTTCATTTTATGGTTAACCAAGTTTCCTAGATTGAAAAACAAACAAACAAACAAACAAAAACATTCTAGATAGGATAATATTAATAAAACAAAAAAAAGAAACACTTAAACAATAACTTGCCTTCTAAAAATAAAACAGACATCTATGAAGTCTATGGCAGTTTATATGGGGACAGCATAATCATGACGCTCATAATCTAAAATATGAAGACCAACATGCGAGCGATCACTAATTGGCGACTATAAACGACCACCTGACTGCATCATTATTTCCTCCTGCAATCGATCCGCTGACGCACAGCTGTTTTCAGGAGGGGCATTTAACTTTCATCATTAGTCATTCCCATCAAACCCATCGAGAGAGCAACTTCTGCAAGTCGGATGCTGCAGGTCTTGGTTTTTTTTTTTCTTCCCTCCATCTTCTCCCTTTACATCAGTACAACCTGTGGGAAGAAAAAATAACTGATTATGGTGTGGATTGTTTAAATTTAGACTAAGAAGTGAAATCAATGTACGCAAGGATTGTTTTATAGCTTGGTTTACAGCGGACCTTTCCTTCCATCATGTGTGCGGTGCGCCTGTGCCATCCGTGCTCCGGAGGCGCGCTCTGGACGCTGCTTCTCATCCTGGCTGCAGCCACTTGTCCGCTGCGCTGCTCCGAGAAATCTGCAGCAGTTGTTGGAAAAATGTATCCAAGGGGCAATCACTGGGCTGTAGGTGAGGAAAACTTTTTTTAATTTTTATTTAATTAGAAATGTATATTTAATCTGATGTTCAAAATTGAGACATACACTTAAATGCTGTAGTGGTTTTTTCTCACTTTCTCTTCAATTAAACTGTAACACTCAAATAAAAAAAAGCATGTAAGCATCATATTTTGCCATTAAATTATTATTATAATTATTTATTTTTTTGTATTATTGTTATTGTGAGAGTTTCAGTTCTTTGCAGTTAAAACAAACGCCATAACCCATAGGTCATTTAATGGGAAAGAAGAGCATCACCAGCCTGCCTGAACAGCAGCAGGTATACATTGACCACCTCACGCTTTCACAGCTTGATCAGGACCAAACTTGGGAGAGACTGTCGTCAGCGCAGCAAAGGCTGCAAACAAAGCTGCTTCACAACAGTAGAGAAAAGCAAAGAGGGAAACATCTCCAAGAGGTCAGTCTGTAGATTCACTGATAGTAATCTCTGATCTCTACTTTTCTCACACACCTCCTGTTTATTCATTGACTTGTAGATGTTACACCTCCTTCTTCTGACATTGAAACAGGAAGACAATGAATCCATCTAGAAGGCAAGAAGGCTGCAAACGCATCTCCTGATGTCTATTTTACCTGCTCTGCAATCACACTTGCAATGTGTAAATGCTATTTTTATGTTTGTTCGTTTTTTGTTTTTTTGTGGTGATTTAATATTTTTACTTGAACAAAATAAAGTGTTTCAAAAGACTGAGAAGGAAATAAATGGCATATTATGATAGTCACATGGTAATGTCAGATTATGCTTTACAGGCCCTTAAGTTACTACAATAACTTCGCTTAAAGAGTTAATTGAATGCTTACTTCTGATACTTTGCTGGTGTTAGTTCTTCGTTTTTGTTTACATACTTGTCTTGTAGAAGAGTAGAAAGGATGTCTTGCAGCATCTCAATATTAGATTGTATTTGAACCAAAAACAACAAATAAAACCAAGTTTTTGTTTTCCACAAGTTTGTAAAACTTGCATATCACATGGTCCTGCCCGCGGGTACAGTTAGATTTTTACCAGTAATGTTCTAGTCAAATTTTAAGAATATCGGAGATGAATACATGACAATTAGTATTATTGTCGGCTCCCAGGGGATTCAAGCAGACAACAGGAAACACTAATTGCAACAGTTTGGCAAAACAAACAGTTCTTTTAAAAGTAACAAAAACATCTTTTCTTCAGTCATTTGACACGGTTGATTGATGAACAATTGAAGAGCGAGCCACTTTCACCCTTATTAGGACACTAATCCCAGGAGAGAGTGGGATACAGTTTGTAGGAGTTAAAGGTGAAGACAGAACACGGCCTATGGACCCATTGTCTGAAAAATGACAGAGGGAGTTAAGCGGTTTAAGCCTCTTTTGGTATAACTCAGAGACTACCATGTGTATGACAACCAGATTCTAAAGCAGCACAAAAGACAGCCTTAAGCATCAGAGCCATAGAGGTCCAGGTCAAACATATCAGGAAATCTCATGTGCAGTTTAGGCAAAGAAGTCCCAGAAACAATCCAGCATCTCATAGAAGCTTGCAGGAAAGAAATACATGAAACACGCTGGTGTTGTGTTTCATGTGTTTCAGAAGCATATGTGCATATGTGAATTGGAGACCCCAAGGTCAATGAGACAGTCACTTTATCAAGGAGATGCAGAATGATAGAGCTAAGATACAAACAACAGATGAAATGCTAACAGCCAACCAACGGGACATTGTGGTGAATGATAAACGGCAGAGGACAGCTGTTGTGATCAATATTGTCGTAGCAAGTGACGGAAACAATTGGGGAAAAAAGAACATGAGAAATTGGAGAAATACAAAAGGGGCAGATAAAAAAGGGGAAAGATCATGGAGAAAAATCAGACATCTCAGTCCGGAAGATCGCAGTCAAAAACAGCCCAGCAACGAGGTGGGTGAGGGAGTATTAGTCTTTGCAGTGTATTTTCTTAAAGGCAGTCATCTTGCATGAGAATGAAGGGATTTGAGTATTTATAAGTATGTGCTTCATAATTTTTTCCATATTTTATTATCCTCAAACCTTTGCCTACAATCAATATTTGCAATTTTGCCATTTGTTTAGTCTGTAATTGCACACAAATCAAATCTCTCCACATAATGCTGGACATTTTTTTCCCTGTTTTACTCTGCAGTACTCTGCTGTTTTTTATTGGAAATCACAACATATTAAATTTCATAAAAGCTCTTTTTGTAAGGAATTTTTGAATTTGAATACATTTTTTACCTGTTAAAAGTTTATTGTACAGACAACAATATATTACATTTGTTATACTGTTTATTAAAAAAATGGCAAATAATCAGGAAAAAATAGACGTGGCTGCGATTGAGATGAATGGGTAGAACGTTTGTTATACTGATAACACCACACTTGAGCAGAATGAGACTAGGTTAAAATGAAACAGAAACTCACAGCTGAATTTATCTGCTAACATAATAAATGACAAGGAAAGCTGATTCAAGCAACTTTTTAAAATTATTTAACATTTTCATGAATGTAGGTGTCATTTGTGAGGATTTGTGACAAACTTTTCTCGGGATGTCCAGAAGTGTGAAGAATTTTACAATCCGATTGTCAGAGTGATAAAGTCTTTTGGAACCACTGTCTTCTTCTAGCCTCACCAGGTCTTCCCAATAGACTGAATGTGCTCCTTGGCTTTCATCCTGAGAGAGGCTATACTGGAGGTCCTTGGGTTGGCTGAGCATTGGTATGTGGGTGGCAGGGGGCACATAGAAGCAATGTGGGGCATGTGGGGGCTGTGTCCCAGGGCTGGGGAGTTGAATATGGACGCTGGCAAGGAAGGAGGCATGGATGGGGGAGGAGAGGGAGCGTAGGCACCAGGGAGGCTCTGCGAGCTGCCGATGAGGCCCGGCAGCGACTGCAGGGAGGCTGAAGACGTGATGGGGGTGCAGAGCCACGGCTCCAGTCCGGAGCCCAGCGAGCCCGTAGTGGATCGTCCAAAAGACAGGAGAGAGGGCGACGGGCTGTCCTGCAGCTTGATTGCGCTGATCTCCAGCTTCTCTTGACGACGCCACTTGGCACGCCGGTTCTGGAACCACACCTACAGAACAGATGATGATTATAATGAAAACTGTATTACAATGTTGTGAAATGTCAACATGGAATCTCTTTAGTTAATATATTGAAACATATGAATAAAAAAAAAAGTTTAAATGTTTAGCTGAAAATTTTCAAAATTGTGCACTATATTGTAAATAAGTGATGGGATTGGCTAAGGAGAATTACTTATTTAAATGTATTTTTCACTTAATAAAAGTTTCTTAATATTTTCAATCAAAGCGGAATGTCTTGTTGCTTTTTTTAAAAACGTGATGATTTAATTATTTTTCGAATCGTATTATTTTTCTGGCTTTTGTTGCAGTTCACCTAAAATAAACTTTCCACACTGCACTGTGAACACTGAAAAAAAAAGTTGTTTTAATTTTTTTTTTATTTGGTTGCTTACTTGCTATTCTATGTCAAGAACTATAGTGTAGTATAGAGCATATATGCTCAACAGGTCAACATATCAGTTTAGAAGAATCTTTTTCCTAATTTAGACATAATCAGAAAGACTCCACAGACTAAAAAACTAGAGCGTTGTCCCTATTTGCCAGAAAGAATATCAGTCATTTTAAATTTCATGTTGAAAGCCATACTTTTAACTATTTTTTATTAGTTCACTTATCTTTTTAGAGGTTAATACCATATCAGTCGTTTAATTTATCTATCAATCGATTTGTTTCCCCATCCATTCTTCTGCCCTTTAATCCAGCATTTCTTCATTCTCCTCTCTATTCCAGCATTATTATTATTATTATTAATATTACTATAGGTGATTTCATAACAACGGTCCTTTAATTATTCTAATTCTAACATGATTTATTTCCACTTTGCATTTTATATTTTAATGGTTTTGTTAAACCTCTTTTAAAAAACACTTAGAAAAAAACATAGTTCATAAGGTGGAAATAAATAGGGGAAAAAATAGGGAAGTTTCCTGCGAATTTAAGGCAACTGTGCACATTTTAAAACAATAATAATAGGTTTTAAAGAAGCCCCACCTGCACCCTGACCTCGGGCAGGTTGACCTTCACGGCC
>JAVLVB010000002.1:11801555-11823001 GCA_032876305.1 Orestias chungarensis
GGGGGGGGGGGGGGGGGGAGGAAAAAAGTCGCGTTCAGAAACTCAAAGAAAAAACAAAAGAAAAGGGAAAAAACAACTTCATCTGTTAAGAAAACAAAACACAAAAAAGAATGTTTATAAACCCTTTTAATAGTCTTATTCTGTCTTTTTTTCCGTTCCATTATGAAGTTTTGATTAACCATGCATTCTTTATATATCATAACATTTTAAATAATGGTAAAAAGATGAAATCTTACTATCACAACTGTCTGCATAAGAAGTTTTATTCCTCTGCGTCACGATGCCATCCTGCTCTTTCTGAGGAGGAGACAGCTGGAGGATGCTTTCCTCCCTGAAGCCCAGGATGGCCTCGATGCTGTGGATGGTGGCCGGGTTGCCCTGAGCTGAGCGCGCCGGCGGAGAGCTGCGTTCATCCATCACCATCATCCTCCTCATCTCCTGGGGGGAAGTGGATCCCAGCAGCCACATGGGTTGAAGTTAAAGTCCAGGAGAGAAGGAAGAATTCACAGACCACCACCAAAACTTCACTATCACTCCCTTCTTTTTTTTTTTTTTTTGTTTGGTTTTGTTTTCTCCTTTTTGTGTGTGTGGAAAAGTTGTTTCTGGACTCATGTTTGCTGATGGTTTTTAAAGTGGTGCTTTGTGTGGGACACCCCTCCCACGTCACGTCACAGAAGAGGAAACTCCTCCCCCTGTCCCATCCCCATCTCCATCCCCATCCCAAGTGCATAAGCATGCCTCTAAACCTGCTTACGCAAATCTTAAAATCATCTTTTCACTTCTCCAGATGTTATGTTCATGTCAGTGTGTGGAGAAAAATAAAAAAAAGAAGGGTGGGGGGGAGTAAAAGATTAAACCAGTAGATTAAGGTACAACAAAATCATAATTACAAGATCTCTGGTGAGAGCAAGGATTGCAAGATGACAGCTTAATATTTAATCACATCTTCAAGACATTGTCACCAAAAACGAGTTCAAATGTGTCGAACAAATGTTTCTTTTACTGATCAGGAGATAAAAAATAAAAATAAAAATAAAAAAACAGGAGTTTTGCACGGGTCCGGATATCAAACTGCCATGGAGTAATTGAAATAAAGTAGATTTGAATGTTTGTCACGCAAAAAGATTTTAAGTGTGTATTATTGCTTGTTAGTTGTTGGTTTAAGTCAATCTATGTGAATAAGGCCAAAAACAATAACAATTTGAACCTTCAGCCACTTGACAAACAAAGACTGACAGCAGTGTGGTAATCCTCTTTAAGGGGATTAGTTATTTTACTCAAAAGAGTTAAAACCCCCAGAACTATTTACTTTTTCCTAATTAAAGACATTGACCTGTGTTGGCCCAACAGAGAGGGGCTGAGGCTGAGTAATGTCTTAACTTAGACCACAAAGTGTAAGATGGATGCTTGCAGTAGTCTATTCGTGAAGTAAATGTTACACCTTGCAATTGTGTGTTGGGACCCTCATACAGCACACTGAAAAAAGAATTTAACAACACAAATTTGTCTTGTCCTTTTGACAATTTAAACTTAAAAAAATCAAAGCAAGGTTGTGTCCAATCTTAAGGCAACAAAAACATCAACACCGACAGGAGTTTGTCATGTCGGCATAAACCTATTTGCTTTCCTGTTATAAAAACCCCCCAAAAAACAATAATCTAGCTCAAAAAATAAATCCTGGTTAGTGTGGTGACTGTTCGCGAGATTAGTAAATATGAGGTGATTTAAAGATGAGAAACTGAGTCAGTGTTCATGAAAAACAGGAAAATGAAGTGGTTTGCAGCCTGAAAGTAACCTAAAATCTGATAAAATAGTGTTTTTACAACATCCTCGACAACCTTACCTGTTTTCTCCCAGTACCTGGGAACTATAGGAAATCCAAAATAGTTTTTATAGAGTATTTTTTTTTTGGTTTATGTTTTTAAAGAACATTTTAATATTTGCTGATAAATAAACAACTTTTTCCACTTCATATCTACTTTTTTGGCCTCCTAACTTGCCATTTTATCTTATTGTTAACAACATGTAACCAAGATTATTCTGGACTATTATACTTTTCCAACAGGTAATCCATATGAACATAGAACATATATTTTAGAAATTAGGTAAATTATGTCGCTGACTTGCCATCTAAAACATTTTGTTCATTGTAATTCTGCAGGAATCCTACAAATCTTTTCAGCTTAATTTTCAGGGGGAAAAATTGAAACTGGGGAAAAAGTAGAGACTAAAAGGCAGAAAAAGATGGCACGGATAGACAACCTTAGCGATGCTGATCCTATTAGATGTAATCTCCAGACTTTACAAACCCACAGCCATTCAAACTTGGCTTCTTGTAAAACTCTGGCTGCTGCAGGTTCCCAACAACCAACAGATTCTCTCAGCCTAATCTTTAAATGTTTGGCTAATGCCCAATTAAATTAAGAGCAATTTTTTCCCCCCCAAGTTTGTTATCCCTGTTTTTTCTAAATAAGATTAATTGTAGCTGCCCAATGTTACATGTTCTCTGGCCGCATGATGAAATTTGGAGGGATAATCATCAAGAGAAAACGATATGGATTTGAATGTAAAGCATTTTAAACTGAAAGTACACATGCATCCTCAAGCACATAGTTTCTACATAAATGTGGGAAAATTGCATATGAGAAACTGTTATTGTTAAGATTAACACTCAGGTTCACTCTTGGCTAGTTTATGATACAAAAATTAAAAGTAAACAAAAGATAATAATTTTGTTTTATTTAAATTTCGCAACTGACTCATTGCGTGTGTTTGATACATAGGTTTATTTCAACAACAGATTTATTTTCTCATAATGACGTACATTCAAGCATTCACAAACACACACGTGTTATCTTTATAATTTATTTATTCAGAGCATAGGTTTGTGCAAATCTGCAATTGTTTCTGCAAAGTTTTACTCCAGTTGACATTATTGTAACACCTGAAAATCCCCTGCTTTCCATGTAACAACAAAAAATTAAACTAAATATAATAAACATGTATTTAGAGACAAAAAATAGGAAAGAAAAACAAGAAAACCAAGAGAAACGTTGCATTACTCAGGAAGGATTGATTTGATCAGCACATCATGGATCACTTTGCATTTTTGGGTTTTTTTTAACTAAAAAAAAAAAACATTTAAAGACTAATAAGTTTATTTTATTTTAAGACAACACTGAGCAATAACAATAAAAATAATGGGAGATCCTTGAAATTATATAGTGTACTGTAAATTTCTGGGTTGAAAAAGCAAACAAAAAAACTTTATTGCAGATTATTCTGACATTCCTTGTTATGACTTTAATTATATAATGTAACGTAATATAACATGTAAAATGGATTATTTTCAACAAATGCAGAGAACCTCAGACTCTTAACTTGGTTTATTCCCAGAGAACTTGTCAAATCATGATCTTAGCAATCACCTTTTGTCTTCTCAACTTTCTGACTCTCGTTCACCATCCTCAGCCGTTCACATAACAGAGCACTTCTCCTCTGCTTTGCTCTTCAGCTCGGTTACCGTGGCGGAGGCTTTCTCCTTCAGCTGGTCCATGTCCATGTTCTGCAAGTTTTGAAACTGGCCCATTAGGGAGTCCTTAACCTCCTCCTCCGTAGCGTCCTCATCCACCATCTTGAGAAGCTCCTCTGGAACATCGACGTCGTCCCCGGCCATCTCAATCATGTTATCATCCTGCTCGCTCTGTAGATGTGGACATCAGGCAGGGGGATGTACAATAATCATGAACCAGTCAACTACTGTTCTCAATTATGACTGTGTTGAAAATACGTGAGGTTGTATGAAAATGTGAAGTTTTCCCTCTGCGAGATGACTAGTGAGTAAGGATGATTTGCAACTGTTTGCATTGAATTTGAAATACAATACATCGTAGCAATAAAACCTGTGATTTACTTAAAGGCTGTTTAAAGGAAAAACACCAGACCTCACTGTCTGCTTTTAAATAATTAAACAAACTTAGTAAAAACGTTGAGTTCTAATAGTCAGAAAGCCTATTTATCAGATTTAAATAAAGTTTGTGGAATTGTATTGCATAGTCAATAATATTATTACACATTTTTAATCTAGTTTTCATCTGTATTTTATATTTTATTTTAAATTACAAGGTATTTGTGTATTTGCATCAGAGATGAACTATTAATCAGTGTTGTAGGACACTGTAGGTTTATATATGTCTCTTTTGTTCCTTTTTTACAAAAAAAAGTTTTTTTTTCTTCAGTCCTGTAATTTTCTACATTTGAATCTACTTCTCTAATAATAATTATTATGTTGTTTACTTAGTTTGGACCAGCAGATCCTTGTGACCCCACAGGCATAGGCGGGCTGTAAAGTGGATGTATGGATCAAATAAGTTTGGTATTTGATGGTTGTTTACATCCTTCTTTTTCTTTCACTCCTGTTAACACTATGTGCTACACTTACATATTGCTTAGATAATGTTAACTTAAATAACTGGTGGACAACTGAGGAAAAAAAAATACATTTAATTTTAGTCTTTTGGATAAAAACACTTTTTGCATTGATTTACTGAGTTACAGGATGGAATGAAATATATCAAACTGCTAAATTAGATATGACTATTAATCAAACCAATTCAATGTGAGCATTTGGGGACAATTTGTGTTTTCTATGCGTTTGTGAGCGTAAGTTTTCTTCTCTTTCTCGTTATATATTAAGCCTGTCTGCCCTGTTACTGCTTTAGAGTTCAATCTGTGGGATTATCTCAGACCTAATTTAACCTTTCTTCCCAGGTACACTCTAAAGATAAACCCTTTAACTTCCCGTTTCCCTTAACTCCTTTAAATCGATTTATTTTCTTGAATTATATCTAATTACACAAATCTTATCAAATAAAATATCATACTGAAGTTTCTTCTTAAAAACCAAACAAAGAAACAAATAAAAAGCTGCAGCTTAAGTTCTTATTTGCTACTTTTACAGACGTGCATGTAAACAGCGTTTCATGGAAACACTTGCATGGTACTGTTCACGTATGTTATCACTTTTTAGCTTTCAGGTCAATGCTATTTTGAAGAATGTCTTTAAAAAGAGGAGAAACAAAATCAAAACCACCGTGTGCCATTTGCTGAAGGCTAACACAGCAGCTAAAGTTGTCATTTCTGCATACAGATGTAACCACAAGATTTAATTCAAGTCCGCTTTGTTATGCACAAACTCCTTGTTCTAATGGTTGAAATAAAATCTACACGTACCTTTTTTGCTCCTTCCATTACTGTTTATTTGTCTATAAAGGCTCCTCTGAAATCCACCAGCTGCATTAAGGTAAATGTTCCAAGTTTGTTAATGCCAGACCTCTCTGCCGGGGTTCGCCCTAATAGGCTTGGAACACCTACTTGGTGGCAATTGGCTTCCTGAGACCAAAGGTGCAACAAGTCTGTCTTTGTACTGTAATCTGTTGTTGAACAGACTGCTGCGGCCAAATGGTACCGCCATACAGAGGTGACCTAAGCTGAAACCTGTTCAAAGATCGAGCTACAATAATTTCCTAGCCTTTACAGTTTTTTGCTGTTGAGGCTTACTCGCCTTTTCACTTTTATATTATCCCGCTATCTCATCCACATCCAAAGTGATTTTCTGTGCTGCAGCAAAAAGGGTCCAGAGTACAGAGTACTGATGACCTTAGAAACAAATGCGGTAAAAAACAAACAAACAAAACAAAAAAACACCCAAAACTGTTTTTGGGTTGAGTCATGAGGAGGTGGGTGGTTTTTGATTCAAATGGCCCTGAAAACTAAATAAGCAATGTTTCTGTATTTTCTGTTCATCTGAACGGTTTCATACAATTGAGGGTTCGCACCTCTATATTTTAAGTATTGCTACTTTGCTAAATGCTACCAAGTGATTTTTACTTTGTGCAGAACAGCATTGCAATTTGTCCTTCCTCAAAAATTGAATCTTTCCATATTATTTCCATATTTGGTACGTCTTTTAAAACCTAAATGCAGGCCTGGCTACGTAAACTGTTAATATTAGCTTGTTATATCTGCATTATTTTAAAGTTGAAAAAAAAACAACAACTTTTTTCTATCCATATCAAAATTATCAAATAATTTTAGCAATTAAATTGTTTGACTGTTTTTGCAGCTGTAAAAATAGTTGTTACTTTCTGTTTTAGATTAAAGCAATTCGATTTTGCATTTACTTAAACTTCAGGATTAACAGTAACACCATGATACCTTACTTAAAGTTATCGTGGTGTGGTAATCCTTCTGTTATCATAATGTAAGTATAATGCTCAAGTCGTTGACATACTGTAGTGCATGCATAATATCTGCATCATGTTCCTTTTACACCCTGCAAATTTTGTCCTGGTGTCCATTTATTTACAGTGATGCAAAATAAAGTTTCTTTGTTAAGAGATATAAATATTTTACTTGAGTTTGGCCAGGATGTGGATGCGTACCACAGCGGTTCTCAAAATACCCATGGAGCTACCTTTGGCAATCCTTGCAATAACGTTTTAGACAGCTAGTTGCTAAAGTAAACCCAAAAGATCAGTTGTTGAGGCAGATTCTCCTGTCGGTGTGGAGATAGTGTATATGCAGTGTTCGGTTAACCTCCAAAGTTTGACTGACAAGGGTCTTGGAATGAGAAGAAACCAAGCTTAACCTTAGCTGCCAGTATAAAAAAATAATGGGATTGTTCCTTTGTACTGCTCAGTGATCAGACGTCCAACAGCTACCAATTACAAGCTAATAACATTGCCTACCTCTTATCTTTAGTGGAGCCCCGGAGTAACAAAACTAGGCTGCATGCGTCAGACAGTATCAGGGAACCAAATAAACACTTCATTACTACAGCTATAACTTAATAGTTATACTTAATAGGAATGGCAGCCATATTGGAATATTATTCAAGGATTTGTTAATATTTTCAATAACAAACTTTAAAACTTTGATTTCTAAAGTAAAATAAAGCATATAACTCGACATCAATGATACAATTTAGATAGGAAATAATTTATTTATTCATTAAATGAAGTCAACAGACATTTGTTTTGTATATCTATCAATTATTACGTTGTGATAAGTCAAAATTATCGTTGTGTAGTTACCTGCTTTTTACAGGTATATCTGATTGTGTGCAACAGGGCTTTGAGCCAAGTTTTATCTGATGCAAAAGCTTTCAGATGCATTGAGATCATTTCAGAAACCCTGCGTATCAAATATGATACATATGGCATTAATGGGTTAACTAGCCAGTTAATATGGAGATTTGTTGGGTTTCCTGACTTGATGAGACAGGAAACCTTTATGTGACTTAAGATAAAAACACTTTACCTTTGGCAATCTGTATTTATCCCTGAGACACACTCTGAGGGTTGCCCGCTCTGCCTTTTTGTGCAAGAAATCTGCATCCCTCTCCATCCTGGAAAAAACAGAAAAACCATATCTCATTAGTGACAGATCTTTTACTTTTTAGTTGCAATCCAGGTTAGTTATTATTATTTGAGAAATTGACACTTAATTTTTCGTTGACTGGTATCTAAATTTGTGAATAATCAGTCAAATACATAAAACAAATGTCAACACTGGGATTTCAAGGAAAAGCCTTTAGAGGTTATAATCTGAGATATCATCAACAAAATGTGTTTAACACTCTTTTTCATGCAATGCCTGAGCCAAATTTGCCAATTATTCTTTACAGTAATACTTGGTATTTGTTAAACTGCTTACATGGATGTTTAATTTTATGTCAGTTGTAAAGCAGAACATGATCAAGCATACAAGATCTAAAATCTGGTGTGATTATTGTTGATTCTGACTGTGTTGTCCGATTCAAGTATCTAAAACACTAAAATCATTTTTAATGCCAGAAAATGTTTTAAGGTGCCGTTTTCAGAGTTCTTCCTATTACTTTAAATTATATTAGCATTTTTTTTGTGAAAACCATAACTTTTTAATATCTTTTAAGAATCAAAAGGCAATACTTATAGGTTAATTTATAATATTAAAAAGAAAAAAATAAATATTTTGTTGCCCTCCCATTGTGACCTTCAGAAACAGATATTGTTTCCTTTATTGTTCATAAACATGAAGCACAGAAAAACTGTTACATTTGCTGATTTTGCTGTGTTATTAATAGACGTGGAACTTTGACGATGGGGGGACCGTCAGTATTAAGGGAATGTAACAAAACAGAACATCAAGGTCAG
The DNA here is from genome assembly GCA_032876305.1 of Orestias chungarensis. Classification (NCBI taxonomy): domain Eukaryota; kingdom Metazoa; phylum Chordata; class Actinopteri; order Cyprinodontiformes; family Cyprinodontidae; genus Orestias; species Orestias chungarensis. The sequence continues at coordinate 11,809,751 of JAVLVB010000002.1, forward strand.
ATTTTATTCTCTGCAGCCATTTTGTTTTCACAGTCCAATGGCGACTGCTACGAGATTGTACTTGCGTTCACGTCTCCACTTACTTCTCCTCTACCAACTGTTTCTGGTACTCTTCGTACTCCTCACGCGTCATCCCGGCTGCTTTTGCAGGATCTGATGGGGTGGCCTCCTCCTCCTTGTCGCCTCCACCACCGAGACCAATTCCTGACAACGGGTTCCCAATCATGCTCTTGATCAAAAAAGCCATGGCGGGTTCTTCAAATGTTAACTCTCCAAGGATGAGGAACGCTGCTGTGGGCAGAAAAAAAGTAAACGGCTCTCCTCGTGCTTCGCTTTCGATTCCTGTAGTTTTCCAATCCCGTGGTATCTCTCAAGCTAACCTCCTGCTTGTCTATAGAGTCAAGGACACACTGATGACAACCAACAGACACATACACACACACAAACACACACGCACGGCCATAATCTGGATTTAATCCCTTCTGCTTTACTATACTAAGAAGCAGATGGCCTGCTTTTTTTATCTATTTTTAAATCACATAGACCTTTCTGGATGTTTTTTTGTTTTTTTTAAAGCATTTTTGCTGTTTGGAAATACATTTCAGGCAAAACTTTCACCGAAACTAATGGAAGGCCTAACTTTCACTTTCAAGTAAACACAGTAGCTGTGTTGCTTCCACCCACTGCTGCCTAATCATATTAGGGAAGTACAGGACGGCCCATGTGACGCTTAAATCGCAGAGATCAACTAGAGTGAAGGGGGAAGCAGGATTATACAGTATTCTTGTTTATCCCCACGGAGCTATTCTTTGGGCAGTTCTATTGTTGAAAACGAGCTGAGGGTGTGAAGAAGGGAGGGGCCAAACCTTGATCTTTCATGGAACCGTAGACGTTTTGTCTAAATGCACGCACCATATCAGATCAAAGTAATCCCACATTATTCTATTTTACAGAACTACGACTTCTTTATGTTTAAGGATCCTCCTGAAGCAGCAGGATCCAGATGACAAAAAAGTATGATCACCGAGTAAGGATTTAAACTCATCTCCTGGTCATTTTAATCCTTATTCTATGAAACGGGGTTTATTAATTTAGGGTTCTCAGTGACATACCTGATGATGAATATGAAATAACTTATAAAGCAACAGGTGTAAGACCTACTACTGATTTTAGTGTGCTCCATGATGGAGGCTGAACTGCCTTAAAATGCATTTTACACGGATAACACGATTGATGTTAAAACTTGCCAGTAAGATTGTCCGTTCATGTCTTGTCTAGTTTATACCCCCTGGATATTTGCATTGAAGCCATTAAATAATCCGCTTAGACTCAAATCAAGGCATTTCGTTAAGGTTTTAGATCCCCTGACTAAAATCAACTCTTGTAAAGATGGTGTATTTCTGTGTGCAACTTTTGGATGCCATCATTTATCAAATCTGCACTTTTAGAATTTCAAAAGAACTCACCGTATTGGTTGTTGTCATGTGTCTACGTTGGTTACAAATATTCAGAGGGTAGCTGAAAGCCTGTTCATTAAACTACATGGAGTTCAAACGCAAGTGCCAAGTTGAAGCAAAGAATTAAAGCAACACTAAGTAACATTTCAACCTTCATAAAATATCTTCATAACTTTTTTGATTGTACGTCAACTTACAACTCTTTGAATGACACCTCTGTCATGGCCCGAGATGGTCCATATTGCTTAAACCAGCACTAAGCAACTTTGAAGAGGGTGGCAGGAACCCTGCCACACAAAACAGCTAAAAATGAGTGCTTTACGGCACAGGTCACTTCCCCAATTTCTTATTTTCAACATCATCATATGAGGATGTTGAAAATATTCCCCACAATTAGATTCATTACCTCATTGCTAATCTTTACACAGCCACTGGAAACAGAAATGCACTTCAATTGAACTGCCGGGGACCGGAAGTTCAGGATTTTACGACGCCATGTGCTGGTCCTCATGGAAAAGACAGTCTTCCTTCAGGCACTACCGCTTTTGTCCACACTGGCCACCAAAATCAACCAAAACTGAAACTTCTTCAATCTTGCTTTAAATCAGGAAAATTATTATAATTTTTTCTTCTGAGGTTTACTAGAACAACTCTCATGTTCAATGTAATCAAAACTTAAAACTTCAACTGAGCAACCTCCTTCAGTTCTACCGAGTTGCTAAACATTTATCAACCACAGCTTAACAACTCCTAAACTTGCCCTTAAAGCCTCTAATGCTAAACGCCTCATGTGTTTTGCATCAAGATTGTGATTTCATTAATAAAAAGACACACAGGGACTGGTTTTTGACGGTTTATGTAAATTGTTCAGACAGATTATGTCAGACTCAGATTTTTTAAGGTCAACCAGATATATGATATATGGGCCACTGAAAATAAATCTGTAACAATTTTTACAAAAATATGCACACTGTATATTTTTTTTAATCTATTTTTTTATTCTTTAAGTGCGTTGGATAAATTTTATGAAATGGGAGCAAGACAGATCCCAGATTTCAAACAAAATATGAAATCTAAGGCTCTGACTGAACAGAAATACTGTAAGGAAAATAAAAAAGTCTCTGTCATTCACACACACAATTTGCTGATCAAATTAAAAATACTCTAAAAATTAAAAAAAATGTGTTATTCCACAAATGCAGTTTCCAAATACAATAACTTACAATCTGAAAATGATTGAACGAGAAGAAGAAAAAAAAAAAAAAACACTCCCTCGCACACACACAGTTTGTCCTTTGAACCGATGTCATCAAAAGAACTTCTTAGCTGCTGCTTCCTGTTGACTTCTGCAATGAAAGTGGAAACTATTACACGAGTGCTTGAAATCAGACCGAGGGGTTTAACAAATACAAAGCAGAGTTGCTTACTTGTACATGATGTAGCAGAAAAATAGGATTGTCTGGATAACAACAAATAAGGCAAAGTGAACCGTCGATAAGCAGGAAGGCATGGGTGGCATCTCTGGGCACTTTATAACCTTATCACCAGGATTCTGCAAGCAAACAAGATCACAACCCAAACTCGGTAACGTTAATGCATAAATAGAGTTCTTTGTGAATAGTTTCCAATCATGTAAACAGTTAAAACTGCAACACTGTGAAAAATACCTGAACGTTACGCTGCACCAGGTGCTCCACGTCCCGTTTTACCATGTGAAGATTTTCCTTAATGTCGTTGAAGTGCTGAATGGTCTCGTAGGTCCCAGCACCGCCCGCATTTCCCTGGTGCTGGACTGAACCAATCTGCTTCAGAGAGTCATAGAAGGTGCTTCTGCAGACACAAACAAGATAGAGATGCTGAAATGTTAGGTAATACTGCTTAAAAGCCTCCCAGAGGACTGCAAAAAAGACCAAATGTAGCCATGGTGTGGAGACAGTAATTATGCAGTGTGGTTTTGTTTATTTCAGAAAAAAAAAAGAAAAAAAGAAGTTATCTAAAATTAATCCTTTAATCCCCATTCACTCCTCCGTACATATCCTCAAAGTTCAAAAACAGAAAATTACCATCTGATAAAAAGAGGTCATGATTGCTAAATTAATCCCCTCATAAAACATGTTCTTACAACCGATTACAAGCACAGAGGGCTAAGAAACAGAGCAGAAACTATCTGGATTATCTCTAGTGTATAACAGGCCGGCCATGATACTGAACACCAAATTAAAATTGTTGATTTTACAAAGCAAACCAAAAAATAAAAGAAGAAACATTTAAGAAATGTTCTATAGTTCATTATATTTGTGTTAACTTACACTTCACTAAATACTTTAACTTTGGAAAAAAACAAAAAAACAAGCGTCTTTTAGAGTTAGGAAATCTGTGTCAAAGCTGAGCAAGTTTACACGTCATATAAAAAGTAAGAACAAGAAAATGTATCAATGCAGTTGATCAGTATACAATGCCGTCTTAAATAGATAAAACTAATAAAAAAACTACAGGGTAGTACCAATTTCTTTTCAACAACATAATACTTCTTTATTATTCAGTTTATTAAACAAAAATCCCTGTCGCCCATCTGAACGTTTTGGTAAAAAACTCCTTTAATCATTCTAAAACTGAAATGTAATACAATAATCCCTACCAATAGTTTTCTTACCAACCATAATAAAACAGTAATTTTATATGATGGCAGCCATAATTCCTTGCTGATTGAAAAAAAACAAAGAAGGCTGTAAATCTGCACTTTCAAATTCAATTTCTTCAGCATATCAAGTTTAAATAGAGTACAGCATTCTTAGAGAAAAACCCTAAGCCTGGATCACATTTCTCGGCAAATTGTAGTTCCTTAAACTTGATTGCTAACATGGAGAAAGCAATAAGTTTCCCTTATCATCTTAAAACACGTCTAAGGCGATTAGGGAGGAAAAAGTGTGCCGACAAATCAACAGTTTCCAGCGTTGTACGAATGAAGGCCCTTGGGGAGGATTGCTGCGACAAAATCAATTTGAGGGGAAACCATGTTTTGCTTGTGTATGACAGATGTATTTAAAGACCACTAATCTGATAAGGACAAAAATGGTGCTAAGATGTGGCCTTTTCTTGCTGAACCACATGGCGGAGGTCTGAGACAAGGTTGACATATATACAAAATCTAATTTGTGTCACTATAAATGGGGGAAAAAAAGCCCCACACACTTAAGAAAGTAAGTGAGCATTTATTAAACCCTAAATATAATCTTCATCTCCTACGACTGACCTATTTATGAGCAGAAAGCCCTCTTTGTATATTTGGAGATGAAGCCTAATCATAAACTGTGTTTAAATGACAGAGCAGGATAAACTGGAAACATAATCTACAAAGTAATACAGATCAGTCGCTCATATTAGCACATTAGAAGGGGGGCAGCATCAGCCCATTGCCAGTCTGAACTTATTTACCGTGTCAAATCATAAGGAAACCTAATATTGCTTCTCTGTTTAGGTTAAAATGGAAGGCTTGGAGACATTTAATGATTATTTGCCATTTTGTCTTTCTAATATTGAATACTGATTTATGTGGAAAGCTTTTCAGGTCAGATTAAGACCACAAATAAATATCCAAACATCTGAAATAGGAGTCGAGCAATGCATTCATTGTACATGTAGATTCACTCAAGGTAAATATTTCCAGAACTTATATCAGTATAAAGGTATAATTGTTACCCAATTTTTATTTCCCGACTTGTTGGTGCATTTCCTCTTCAAAATTCCTCTAAGAATGACATTGTTACAGCTTTAGTCTTAATACAAATTAATTTGATTTATTTTAAGCCAAAAGTTGCTTTCTTTAAGCAGCAACAATTTTTTTAACCTAAATATAAATATATATATATATATATATATCTACATGTACATGCGTACACTTTGTTCGACTCCTACTTCAATGGTTTTCTACACTTATATTCGCCCAACATGTCCTGATGGTGTTGGTCATATATGGGGAGGACACGGAATCAAAAAAACTAAATTCTTTCTAAGGTGAAAAACTATATATAATAAAGGGAAATAAGTACATTTCATTAGGTGAGTTGCGGTGAAGTAACGGAAAAACATTAGCATTTCGTGCAGAGAATTTAATGTGGTGGAAAGCTTCATAAATAGAATTATTAGGAAATTAAAAGATCTATTGGAAAACTACTATTTATTACAGGATATTTACTAAATCTGTACTTTTCAAAATACAAACTGAAAAATATTCACAAATTCGTAAAAGTATTTAAATTTTTTTGGCATACACAAAATCGACAACAGCATTATTATTGAAAGACAATATGAGGATTATCCTAAATATGGCGGTTTGCAGCAATACGCTGTGAGAGAGCATAGTTTCATTACATGGGGTGGTGGGCTTGCTGGATTATCAGGCTGGCAAGCACCTGTGATTTTACAACCATCCTGAGATTAAATATGATTTAGGAGACTTATCCAGCAGGATTTCCCTTGTTTTTCTCAGGTATTGCGGATGTTTCTTTATGTTTGTTGCAAAAACAAAGAATTATTAAGAACTAATCCTGTGGTGCTGGAACTTACCTCAGCTCGTTGAGGTTTCTGAGAAGCTCTTGCTGCGTAGAGATGACGGAGCTCAAATGTTGACTCGCAGAATCAAGCTGAGAGAGCAATACAGATTATTTCACCGGGGGATAAATACTCTTATGTTTGACAAAACAGTTGACCAACCATCACAGTGTTTACTGGGCGATACAGCTCGGCCCATAAATATTCATAACCTCGCCAGATTTATATTTAAAATTATTTTCAAACATTTTTTCAAATTTCTAACTAATTGAAAATGAGACTGGCATCTCTGGCAATAAAATAATTATTTTATTATAATTATTTTAATAATATAACTTTAATTACCATTATAATAATATATTATAATAATCTTTTTAAAAGGAGATTTAGTCTGGAAAAAAAAGTTTTTATTTAATTTTCATTTATACTGACAGATAGAAACACCTTCTTTAATAATGAGTTGAACAATCATTTAGCATTACAGCGGTTAAACACTTATTGTAATGGTTTTTACTGGGATTTTGATGAGTTATCTTTGGGGATAATCATCAAGTGGAGCTTTGAAGGTAGATGGGCTCTTTTCTATAACCCTAATCTATAGCTGCTTCCAAGGTCACATGAAAACATTATTACTTCCTGTCAGTAGACCATATTGGTAAATGCAAACCATCTCCTGAATCTGTCAGGGGAATTAATCTGTCAGGGGAATGAATAAATAAGCAGTGGTTGAAACAAACATAAGTGAAAGTGGTTCTAGAGTCAAACATATAGTTGATAACCTGGAGAAAAAAAAACGCTACAATTGAAATTTCTTTAAACTCTGTCACTTTAGTTTACATTTAGTGTAACCCCCCCCCAAAAAAACAAAAAACAAACAAAAAAAACACACAAAAAACAAGACACTTTAGTGCAGGAAGGCTCACCTGTCCTGAACCAGGACTCGTTCCCTTCTTGGAAATTTCATCTGTAATAACTTGAACGTAACGACGCTGCTCATCCAGGATCATAGCGAGCTGCCGGTTGGTCTGCTTAATTTCCAGATGGATTCGGTTCTGGCCCTCAAACACCTGACGAATCTCACGGTCATTCACACTTTCATACAAGTCATCGACTGAAACAAAGACAAGTACAGTTATTATAAGTGTACTAAGAACTCTATGGATGTTCCAGCTTTTTTTTGTACCAACAACATACTTTACTAACACCTAATGATGGCTTTTTTCTGGAAATTAACATTGTACAATGATGTTTTTTGACATTGTTTAAATAATCTTGTAATCCATAAACTAAATTTCTTTCCACCCTTAATAGCTTCTTTATTGAAACATTTTCTATTAAAATAAAAACTAAAGAACAAAGGTGAAAATATATGACAATAAATATGGTAAACACTAACTTGGCTCCTCTTGGACGTTTGGATGCTCCTTTTGAAACTCTTCCTTCTTTTTATCGAGTTCTTGCTGAAAGTTCTGAAATTCCTCCTGGTACTTGTCTTTCTCTTCTTTAGGAATCTCTGAATCAACTGTAGGCTGGATATGAAGTCACATGCAAAAGAAAAAAACAAAACCTTTAGGAACTACTGAGGCTGTACGCTAGTAATCTGGTAAATGAAAACTGGGAAACATCCATTTAAAGATGAAAAGTAATGAGATTACCGGTTGTTGGCCTGGCTCTGTGAGTCTAAATAGCAAGAATGACAAAACATCGTGGTCGTCTGATGGAGGAAAACATAAAGAATAAAAGAGAGGAAAAGTAATATTTAGGTACATATTCAGCAACAACAGTCTGTAACCATACCAAAGTCAACACAGACTGATTAAAAGGTATTTCTGTGACGTCTGAACGGAGAATTATGATGATAATATAATATTTTATACATTAGCAAAGAAAAAAATTCAAAATAAAACGAGAATGATTGTGATCAAAATTTGCTTAAGAAAATTAAATTAATCTTGTAATTGTAGGTTTGAAAATTAGAAAGCACACCTAAGCCTGATATCTGATAGACAGAAAGGTAAGGAGACGGTTAAATGTATATTACTACATTTAAAAGACAAGGGGAAGGTAGTGAACAGGTATTTAGGACAGGGATTACACTGGTACCTGCTAAACCACCAGTAGCAGCAGAAATGCCGAAGAAGCCTTCAGCCGGAATGATCATGTTTTCCACTTTAGTGCAAAACTCATAGTCTTCTTTGTCTGGGGTGAATCCATTGTTGATCAAAACCTAAAGAGTAAGACTCAAAGTTTTGCTAGTAAATAACCAATGCTCTTTATTTTTCGGACAGTCACTGCTCTAAATGTATGCATTCCTGCTCTCCTACCGTTAACGTCTTCCTGTAGTACGTCATTTTGGCTCGGATCGGATACGGTTTGTTACGGAAATCTCGTAAACATGTTCCAAGGGCCTGCGTAGAGCCGTCACTGAACGAAAACAAGAAATTGTAACAATTTAAAAGCATACCCAGAAATGGTACAAGTAAATGTTTATATGATAAGGGAGAGTCCAAAACACAGTTTATAGGCTAAGTGACTAACATTAATGTTTTTGTAAACACTGTGGAGTCTTAGACAAACCGGAATGGCATAGAAAGAGTGATTTAAAGCTTTCACTTGCCTACGGGAGATTAGAAAAGATAGAGGATTATTTACTTTCCAAGCAAACATAATCATATTTCCTAATCTATGTTAAGTTGCAGAAATTTGAGTTGTTGATGTAACCAGAGGGGAGAAAGAAGAAATGTTTACTTACTTTTGATGGTCATAAACAAGGTTGCCATTGTTCCCAACCACGAGAATGGCGGGGTTATTTTTCTGAGGTAACAAAACACAAAGAGAGAAAACACCTTAATCCCTTTGTTTTCTGAGGGGCAGAGGTGACTTGATTTGTAGGTAATCTTATTTAAAAACATAATATTCTGTAGCCGTTGTTACAATCAACAATGAATATTAACCCTCAGGAGTCCAATGACGCGCCGGCGCATCAAAATTACAGACTAAACATGGTGTAGCAGCAAAGTGCAGTGTCCCTTAGTTCCGGTTTCAACTTGTGTAGAAAGTGTGGACCTCAAACTATAAATCAGTTTTGAAATTTTGCTGATAAGCCATGTAAAACCAGAGTTCTGATAAAGTATTTACACCATATGTTCGGTGTGTATGTCTGTGTCTCAGACACACCCAGTCCTATTGATGGAAAGGTGCACGATGTTAATCAATCAAAAATCATAATCACAAACTGCGGCATTTGGTTTCTATGGAAAAATGGAAATTTGTGGGACTGACGGCGGCGATACAGAGAGACAAAGGTAGCGATAGTAAGTTTTGAGATTTCAGTCATTAGTGATATGTGGTGTAATTTGAGTGTTTAGTTAGTGTGTTTGGTCGAGTTTAGTGTCCTGTGTTAGAGTTTGGTTGGTTTTGTGAGATGAAACAATGAGGCGATTGATAAATGTGGAGCGGGCAGTGGAGCTCTTCTTCGAGCTGGAGGCACTGAGAAAGATATGGGGGAGCGCAAGTGAGCGATGACTGACAACGAAGAGGACGATCTATCGTTTGTATTGGAGGAGGAGAGAGAGGGGCCTCAGACGAGTCAGAGATCGACCTAGAGGACGGGACGACGACAGCGGGGTATTCCTATCAGTTCGCGATCTCCACTGGCTCAGGCATCAGAGCAAAGCATAAACTCTGAGCTCTGGAAAACAGAGGAGGGTGCTGACACAGCCCCAGCGGTAAGCAGGTTCCAGCCACAGAGAACACCAGGCGTCCAGCTAGACAAACGTTTCCCCCACAGTCCAAAAGACCATTTCCTTTTGTTTTTTGCAAGTGACACAGTCAATACCGTCTGCAGTAACACCAACAAAACTGCAGCAAAAAATAAATAAATAATCAGGGAAAAGAATGCAAGTAGACTGACTTACAGAAAGAGGATCTGTATGAGATTTTGTCTCCTGATCTACATGTCCTTGGTCTCACTGCCCAGTCACCAGGACTACTGGAGACAAAAATCACATTTTGTCTTTGCCCCTTCCAGCCAAAGTGGTGACCAGAGACAGGTTCAGGTCCATATTCTGGAACACTCACCTCAGTGACCCAGAGAAACGTCTGAGGCATTGCCTGCTTTTTATGTAGATAGTGTTAATTTACTTTGTTATATGATAAGAGTGTACATAGGTTTTGAAATTTACAATTTCTACCTGCATCCTAAGTTATAAAATTGGTTTGTTAAACATAATTGTGAGACATTAAATAGTTTTGTAGCTGTACAAAAAACACCTGAGGTAATGACTGCTTTTTATGCAAACAAAGTGATACATTACTTTGTTCTACGAAGGATTGTCTGTAGGTTTTGATATTTACAATTTATATTTGTATTCTAAGCGGTGAAAATGGTTCGTTAAACATATTTGTGGTTTTCACAGTTGCTTTTTTCTACTAGGATTTTAAGTTTTTTGTGTGATTTTGGGTCCACTGTGTCAATATAGTATGTGAAAATGGAAAGATAAGGGAACGTTGTGCTGAAAAACACGATACCAACAATGCAAGGGGAAATTGTTTTTTAAAGTGAAATATAAAGATAAAATCAAAGGTAGTCAGAAACTGCCAATTATACCCAGGACTCCAGATGGTTAACCCCATCTACAAAAAAACAAAAAACACATTTTTTTCAAACTAGTTTTTGATTTACAATAAGATAAAACTATAAATAAATTAAAGAAATTATTGCAGAAACAATTTGATCAAAATGATACTTCGTAAGAACAACTCATATAACCCTCTAATTCCACACATTAACCTTGAATAATAATTGGAAATATAGAAATGACAAACCTTTCCATCGTTATCAAAGGAGTCAAAGAAGACTCCAACTCCGTTCCACATATCTGCAGCACCATAAACTGGGCCACTGAGGCCTTGCTGGCTGGTGAACCACACTGCCTGTTGGAAGAAAAAAAAAAACACATTAAAGAAATTAAATTTGTATTTAAGACAATATTGCTACATGATCGACAAATCAACGATAGCAGTATTTCCTTGAATAGTTCCTCTTCAGATCAACTGTGGAACAATACATGAATACGTATTCGACCGCTTCATGCATTGTTTTCAAGTAATTTTGGTTTGAAAACAATCTTGTACTTTTAGAATGACTTGACCAGTTTATAGGCATAGAGAACCTAAATACGTGATAATTTATTTGGCAGATCAATGCAAAATGCATATTGCAACACTTCAATTAAACTTCAAAAAGAAGATAAGAGGGAGCAGGAAGCACCTGTGATCAATTCTGAGCTTTATGGCTAAGGGTATGAACACTTTTATTCATTTATTTTTAATTTATTATACTTCCAAAGAATAAAAAGAAAAAAACTTCTGTGCTCAGTTTTAAACGGAAAAAAAATATTTTCAGTAAAACCCTATTCGTAAAGGAATATTTTGACCACAATCTATTTTTCAGAGTCCTTTGAATATTCTCAACAATGGTCTACTCAAAGCATTTATCCCAGCATTCTCTTCTAAAACACTTTAAGCTAGTGAAAATACTTTAGGAATAAGGGTTTGTCCTCAACATTAGTTAGAGACTGGCCCAGTCTAACTAGATCAGCACAATTTTAATTGCTCAGGTTTGCGTAGACAATAATTATTTGATATCTATCTAGGACACGCCTTTGAAAACCAGCAGCACAAGTTTAAAACTCCTAATATGGCTATAGAGTCATAAGTAGAGTCATAAATAGAGTAATGAATAGAAAGAAAAACATTTTATGCTGATCACATCCTCACTAAAAAGTAAAGCACAGTAAAACAAGAGTAAAGCACACCAATCCTGGCACTGGCTCCCTGTAGCTGACAGAACAAATGTTAAAATATATTTTTAGTTGTTTAGTCTATCAAAATACATTAAAGATCTGTTGTAGCTGTATTAACTATAAGTTTTCGTTGCTTCTCTTTTAATTTTTTCCTCCGTAATTTACTGATTCCTTATTTTTGTTTGGTTATTGTGTCACATTTCAATTATTTAAAATCTCTTTGAACTTCCTTGTTGCTGAAACGTGCTATACAAGTAAACTTGATCGGATTCATTATGACACACTATTTGGCTTTCCTGCTGCTCTAATATTAATATTTAAAGTTTACTAGAAGAGGCCACCAGATTTTTGTTTAATTTTCTTAAACAGGCTTTCTGATATGTGATATTACTTTTTTGTTGTTGTATTTAAAAAACAAAAACAAATCAACAACTAAAATTACATATTTAATTAAATTATGATTAAGCAAAGTGTTTCACAACCTGGAGAAAAATCTCCAAATTATTTTCAAATAGGGGGAACTAGGCTGCCTTGTCCGCATTATTGCTCTATACTCCGGAATGAAAACTGCTTACCAAACCATCGGCTCCTGTCCTGCCTCTTCCTGATACTCTGAAGGTCACCTCGGCCTCCCAGTTTTCAAAGTTGACCTTGTTTTTTGTCCACACAGAGCCCCTCTGACTCCTGAGGGATGGGGTAATGCGCACCTGGTCTGCGCTTGGAATAGCATCTGAAAGCAAAACCAGAGAAAGTGGGCAATAATTTGAAGATAATTTGCTATTTACTTAACATTTTTCGGGAACATCAATCCCAATTCCGCCTTGTAAACAGTGGTGTGCCACAAGGCTCACAATTGGGACTCCTTTTTATAATCCACCCTCACCTGTAAGGCAATATTTTGAGAAAACATGGTATTCACTCCCACTGCCACACCCAGATCTACCTCAGGGGCTGTTTTGTAGTATTTCTCTTCTGTTTTAAAATCCAGTTATTCATCCCTACACTTCTGGTCAAGAGGCTGGCCATTATCATCAACCTAAACTTTGTAGTTACTGTATGAATAGTTACCCTTAATATTATTATTATTAATCCCCTTAAATATAATTTCCCTTTTTAGCTTTGTTCTGCACATTTTGGACTTGAGGTCACGCAATTTCAATGTGCAGTCGCATAGTTGATTGACAATAAAGTTGATTTTGGACTGATACCCTTGTCACATCTCCTTTATTGTGATAGTGTTTCAAGTCGGATCTGAAAAGCTTTGCTGTACAAACTTTGGTATTAACAGTGAATAACCTAAATGTTCATTCGTCGCCCTCTACATGTTGCTGCAGGGTGTATCTTTTGTCACTGTGACTTGACCCTTGGAGTTAGGACACGTGTGGAGTTTGTGCTATCCAAACCTTTGGGCCTTTTTTTTTTTTTTTTTTTTTTTT
>JAVLVB010000002.1:11823101-11839345 GCA_032876305.1 Orestias chungarensis
ATATATATATATATATATATATATATATATATATATATATATAAATATATATATAAATAAATATATATATTTAAATAAAATATTAAAGCCATAATGGTGAAATTTAAATGCTAAGTAAAAAAAAAAATTATCTAACAAAATGCAAAAAAAAGAAAAAAAGAATCAATGATAAAATCTTTTACTCTTTAATAACTGCAAGGGGTGCTACATAGCTGCAACCTAACCTTAAAAGAAAGACCAAAGGTTAATACACAGCCACACGCTGTGTATTAACGTAAGATACCCGGAGTCCTATTATATCAAGTATTGATAAGTGTCTCTTAATGTTTTCAGAATGATGCAAAATTATTAAACACAGATAAAAATCCTATTAGTTGAATTTTTATGTTTTTTAATGAATTTTAAAAGATTTGATTAAGAAAGACTTGTGTTGTGAAACCAGGTTATTAGCAATGCAATGCACATTAACCCAGTGTTTCCTGATAGTGGCCCTTGAGGGACGCTCTCCAGCACGTGTTGCATGTTTCAACAAGTCTGCATGACGGTTTGCCGACATCAAAATGAAAATGTGAAAAATTCTTAGTTTTGTACAATTAAAAGTCACAGACCTAAGGTAAAAGAATACATCTGTTTTAATGAAGCTATAATTCAATGTTTAAATATGTTTTGTGGAATAAAATTTCAAAAACATTTGGTTTAATACTGACATAAAATCACGCGGAGGAACATTTGAATAGGACAGAAAAAGTTGTTTCAGTGGGAATTATGAAATTAAGGAGTAAATTGTCTAAAAAAGACTAGTTTTGTTTTTTTATCAGGTAAAAGTTGTTGGAAAATTAGTGTTAGTATCTATAACACATTCAATTTTAGGTTATAAATATTGAGAGAATGAGGAACAAGAAAGAAGCCAATTTTTTCTAAATGTGACACTTTTTCATGAACTAAGATTTGGCGCTACTCATAGGCTAACTAGAAAAAAAAGTCTATTTGGATAAAATAGTCTGTCCCAAGCCACACATTTGTCATCTTGGAAGAATGTGGGTTTATAATTTCCAAAAAGTGCAAGAACTGCAAGAAGCCCAAAGACCTTGTCACTTGTCAGATATAGTTGATTATAAAATCTTACATGGGAGATACCTTTGGACGGCCAGCTTATCAGACAGCTCATATTTGTGATACTGTTCTCACAGAAGTAAGTGACATTACAGTCTGATACACTGCTGTCTTAAAACCCTGCCTTCAAACCAATTAGACCATTTCCTAACGTGTATGAACTCAGGTTTTGCATTAAAGTTGCTTTTTTGCAGAATGTGCTCCTTCTTTTTACCCCTGTTTATATTTAGTTACAACTGGTTTCAGTTTGCATAGTGTCAAAAGGCAAGGTAAAAAAAAAAACGTTTTAGGAAACAATATTAAAACGGGCAAATAGAAGAAATATTAGGAGAAGTGAAAGCAAACTAATGGCCCGCTTTAAGGCATAGCAACACAAGTGATTAGTACACTCAAGGCTTTAAAAACAATGGGGACAACCTCAAAAAAATAAAAGGCAGTTTGTGTTATTTAGAAGCATAATTGTATCTAATCCAGCAAGAAACCATTTGAATATTTTTGTTGGATTTATCTTTAATAGTAATAGAAAAAGAAAGGCGAAAGCAACATTGACAGTTTTCTTTTCTGAGGATTATCACATTTTAGTAACGGGAATGACATCAAGAAAAGGGAACCAATCATTGAGCTTAGAGATACACTGAGCCCGAGACTAATATTTCTCAACTTTTACTTCCCTGAGATGAGGTGTTGAGCAAAATCTATAACTGAATGCTATTAACTGGGCTTCCTTACATAGAAAGAATTTAAAGGTTGTCATTGTAATATCCAAACTAAAATTGATGGTTGTTCAGACTGTGTTTACTTATGATTATTCGACTGGGCTTTATTAGATTTAATTGGATCATTTTGAGTTTAATTTGGACAGACATAACAGGGCATGACCTGTGCCTGCTTGTCTGGAGGTTAGATTTTAAGCAATACAATTAGAATTGAAATCACAGTAGATTATATAATGACAACTCTATCTTTCCCTTTACCTGTACCGCCACTGCTGTCAGCCACTTAAAGTTCAGTAAAGGATTACACAGTTCCACCACATGCAAGAGCTTTCACCAAGCTCTGAATGCCACAGCTTGAGATGGGGAAGATACAATTATATGCTGCTCATTTTCTATTGACCCAGACGAGCTTCCTCCCGCTGCATCTCCAGGAGATACCCTGTGATTACGGGTTCAGGAACAAACACAAAAAGTAAACGAGCTATTTTGACGCTAATCCAGTGATTTGGACTCCTTCGGCAAATTGTCAATAGACCAATGACTGAACTGCACATATGTTAGCTATAATAGAGAAAAGTTTGTCCTTTTGTCGAAATTTATGATTTGTTTGTAGAGAAATCTGACAAAAAAAATTTTTTTTGCAAGCTATAACAGAGTGAAATTTAACCTTTCATAATAGTTTCTGGTAGTTTCAGACAGCCCAGCGAATAGGAGCCTGATCCCTTTTTGTTTTGAAGCCCTCATTAGAGAGTTTAACCACTCTTTCTGTCAGGAAATTTAGGATTTCAATTGTAAAGCAATGCTAATAGGCCATTTAGGCCGTAACAATAGAAGGATGTAGGATGTTAATGGGTCACTGAAACTGTCAATGGCCTTTCGAATGAGTCAGCACAAATATTTGCCCAAAGAATTAAACTACGCTTTAATACACCTCATCTTGGAGGTGCCAGTTAATTGATGAAAGTTGATTTAGACTTTAAATTGTATACCAACACTGTCATTTCGGGACAGATGATCATCACATCTTCATATTTGCTGGAAGTTTTTTTGGGATTCTTGTTATTTTACCAAAGATCTATTGGTTCCTCAGGCTTTAACGAGAAAAAACAAACAGTTCATGTGCTGTGGATGGGGGTGCTTTTGATTCTTTGGGGGATCAAGTCATCTAAAGATCTTTGTATAACCCACGCCACATCAGGGGGAAAACAGAGAGTGGCTCGTCATCTCTCAGGATAACACTGTGGATTAGTTCAACTAAACCCATTACATTGGGGTTTTCATAAAACAAAGACAACTAGCGTTATGTCAACTGAATGTTCGTTAAGATAACAGCCTGCCAAGTAAGTGTCTTGTTGAACACACTGAGCTGTTATGCTCAGCTGGTTAAACTACTGTAGGTTCTATGTTTTGTCAGCCTTTTTCTCTGGTTTATAGAGATGTGTATGAAATCAGCTTCCAGCTCCATTAGAGGTCAAACATAAATTCGTACCTTTTCGACTTTATTTTGTCCAATGCATGAGCAAACCTTAATATTTCATAGGGATTTTAAGTGGTAGACCAACACAAAATACTGCGTAATTATAAATGGAATGGTTTTGAAAATCTGGAAAGCGTAATTTGACGTATAATTTTTTTCTGCTTGAGTTAAAACAGTTGCAGTCACAGGTGCATGATAATTAACTATATATGTTTGTACCAGACTGGAACATCAAACATGGAGTTTTTTATTCATATTAGCGTAGGTTTGGTCAGAATTCATTCAAAGAATTCATTCACGATTTGACACTTGAGAGTTTCATAAAGATCATATTTGTGGAGTTTATGGTCCATTGTTCTCCTATTTCAATATTTTACCATGGACCTATTTAAATCTTTTTTGACAAATGCTCTACTTGCCATAGAAAGTTTTAATATTCTCGTTTTAATTTAAAATGATGGACTGATCATTTCTCAGTGAGATGTTTGGTAAACTTTCTTCAAAAAATCTGAGTAGGTTGATGTGTTCACAACCTTAGTGATCTATGTTGTTCCTCAATTGTCATCATGCTGTTTGTTCACTACATCTCTCTACAAGCCACAGCTTTGTTGGTACCAAAATAAAATCACACACACTTGCTAAAAGGGTAACCATTAAAGGCAATTCTTTTTGCTGAGTTTTATTTTTGGGGGTATTGAAATAAAAATGGCTGAATATAAGTGCACCCCTCACTTTTCGAAATCTGCTTGTTAAGACACTGAAAACCACATATGATTTTTGCTTCTCCAACAATCAAGCCCTAAATCGCTTTGCAATCTATTTTTCTTTTTTTTACTAAAACACATTACAATTTTTCCATGTAGTTTCACAAAATTTATAAGAGGTAAAAAACTCTTTCAAAAACTCTTAAAGCTGTTTCCAGAAGTGTTATAAACTATGTCCGCGATAACACATGTATCCCAAAGCTATATGGAGATTTGCTGCTGTAATATACGTTGGCTCAGTTCTGTGCACACAGGGCACATACTCACCCTGAATAATGCTCAAGGACAAAACCATTATTTCAGATTGCTTCAACACAGTGCAGTGTGGTCCAAGCAAGAGAGGTACTTGTTGCACCCTGAGGACTTTGCCACATTCATTTGAGGAGCAGTCCTTTCTCATTATTAGCAGACACACTAAACGATGGACTCCAAACAATACAGAACAGATCCTTTTATGCGCACAAGTGCTCAGCATTTCAGAAACCGCTGGGTGCCCTCCATCGGTCCCTCTCTTTTTTTAGATACCTGCACATAAGTGAAAGATGTGGGGGACACAAAAGCTATCCTCAACTTTCCTTTACCTCCATTCTGAGGGACAGGCCCATTTTAAAGCTCTTATTTGTGCAAAGCCTCTCATTAACTCTGCTCATGCTGCCTCCCTCGGCTTGCCATCGCTTAAGTGCTGGGTGTTATAAAAAAGCTACCAATTAGTCACTCATCAGCTCCAATTAGAGGAGACAAAGCTTGAGTAAAGATAACTCAATGAGAGGCAGAGTGTGTGCTTCTGTGTGTGTCTACACACATGTGCGTGGCCCCGGGGCCGGCACAACATAGTTTTTAATCAGTGAAGAACTTGTGGCCATTCAGGGTGACCCATTGCGGTGCAGGTCCATTCACTCTCCAGGGCTCCTCAGTGGACCCTTTTCTCGGGGCCAAGTGTTGTTATGCTGGGAAGACAGGCCCCCCAGGAGTCCCAGAAAGAGAGCCATTCAAGCGCCTCTACCTGTTTGCAGCATGTAAAGCACTCAGGCCTGGGCCGATCTCTTAGCATTGTCTCACTCGCTCTCAATACTTCCTTAAACTTAGGGCTCAACAAGAGCAAGTCTTTTCAGAGAAGGGGAATAAGGGATGTATGTTAAGGGGGTGCCTTTCACCTCATTAGAATTGAATTTGCACTGTCTTGTAATTACGTTGAAGGGCAACAATGTATTTTTTTCTCCCCCCCATCATAAGTGTTTGGAGAATGGAAGATTTTTTGGGGCAGTTAATTTGCTGCCCACACTGACGCATTAATTAATGAATTGGGTAACACTAATTTTCTCTACCCTGTTTGTTTTCCCCGTCCATCTCCAACCGTTCTGGGCAGTTGCTTCTAATAAAATTACCTCATTAGCGTCTCTATGGCAGCACAGTAACTTTCTCATTCATTCGCTGTGAAACATTTTCCACGAAAATGTTTGTGTGTGTGTATGCGAGTGTACCCAGTCAGCTGTGCATCTTTTGGTGGGTAGTTCTAAATAACGAAGGGGGTGAACAGAGAGATATAATTAGAGATGAGGGGCCACTTCAGTAAATAGTTGAATTAATTTAAGGCTCCTCTTTGTTTGATGGTAATTAATTATTTTCAGAAGGGATTTTCAAGATATATATTGTGTTTTTTTTATTTTATTCCCTTGGACGGACAATCTAAAAAACCAAAAAATAAACAGAGAAATACAAAGAAATACTGTATAATTTATTATCAGTGTCCCCTAAAGAAATAGCCTTTTTCAGTGCTTTGTTATTGGGCGTGTCTATGTATTTAGGAAGCTCAGAACTTCTGCTTAAACTCTAAAGGTTTTTACATTTCCTTTTTCAAATTTGCCCTTGGCATAAACCATGACAAATAAAAGGGCTAAAGGGTCCTTCCTTTATATCCAATTGTATTTAAAAGATCGCTAATTGATTAAAGTAACAAATCACAAGTTAGCTTTTTGTTAGTGGTCATCCAATAATTTTATTCCTAAAATAACTAGATAAAACAGTTTGTCATGCTGGGTGAGCTTAACTGCAAAATCTTAGTCACAGTTGAGTTTCGATCAGCACATTGCACCTCTATTTTCATGTACACTAAAAAGTTTAAGGAGTTCATTGGACTCCATATCCTATGTTCTACTTACAAGGTTGGAGAAACACAGTCAGAGGGATGGTGGTAGAAGACTGCCTTCTAGTGGTCTCAAAAGGTCTGAACAATTTATTGTGTTGCATTGGGAGCCCTGTTTGTAGTTTTAGAGTAAATGAAGGAAAATATGTGAATTATTTGTTCTAGTTCTGTATCAGTATTTTGAACACATAATTGAGGATTTAGGTGTTCTTCGAATCTCTACAGTAATATTCATCTGTATACCTCTTAAAGCTGCAAATCGGTTTTCCATGGGATTGATCAAATTCTGGTATACGTGAACAATTATCACGCCATGGATAGATTGGAATATCTTTCCCAAGTCTTCCAGGTTTTCCTTAGAAACAGTTTATTTGACGTCACCTCAAAAATTCTTTATTTTTTGTTTTTAAGTTTAATACTTGGTGGTTTAATACTTAGCTGGCTTTATTCTACAACATACTTTTACCCCTTTTAAAGATCCTTAATTTTCTAAAATCTAAATGTAGAAATAATTTTTTTTAGCTTCTAAATTACAATAAATTTTGTTTAATTGGTCAATTTAAATAGGAAAAAATCATTTGTAATGTGCTCCCCTCAACTTTTTAAACATAGCTCTCATCTGCTGCACGGTATCTCCCACTAGTGGAGAAAGTCAATAAAACATGTTAGAAAAGTTTCCCCAACTGAGCAAACCTAATGTACTACCTTAATTAAGGTAAAAAAAATATTTTACAATTCATTCCTATAATATTTAATAACTGAACAAAGAATTTAGTCATATGTTTTGCCTTTCCCTACTTAATATATTTTAATGTTTAAAATATAGGGATCCACACATTAAAAGTGCAACAACTGAAACATTTTTTTAAGAATAAGAAAAAGTAAACATACACTGTTCTAATACATATTTAAGGATGTTTTTAGGTAAAACAAAAAATAGGTGGCATTTCCCCTAATCAAGCTTCCAGTTTTTCAAACATAGTGTAGAGTTTTGTAAACCGAGCTTATTTCTGGTAGCGAGGGCCGCAAAACAGGTCAACAACGGGAGGACATCTATATAAAACTGTATTATACACTGAATTTTAACACAGTGATTTAGACTTTCAAATAATCTAACTTTAGACCCAAACACTGTTAATAATCCGTCATTTATATATGAGAAATGCTGCTACTTTACAATCTAGTCGACGTTGGTAATTGAAAACTGTATTGTGGTGTTTTTGATATGGGCATAAAAGTGCTGCAACTGGGCTGCTTTTCTGCATCTTGTGAAATTGTGTTTCTGCTTAAATATTACATATTTTGTTCAATTTCTCATACTATACAGGTAAAAATACACAAATTCTTCCGAAATGTACTCACATTTCTTACACAATATTTTAGGTCTTGTAAAAAAATAAAAATCTGTAATAACACTGAATAAAATATGCTCCCTAAAAACCATTAAATACAAAAGGAAACTTCTACAACATTTACACCCAACAGTATTCAAAACCGCCCTTCATTATCAATCCAATCAATTTGTTCTCTCTCGTCCTGGTTTTCTCTTCTTGTTCCTTTTGGACCATCGGCCCGTTGGAGATGGGGGTTCCTTGTAGTCCTCCCCTGATCCCGTATCTGAACTGTCCATTGTCTCTTTCCAGCTGTCTGGCGCCATAGGAACATCCTCCTCTGGAGAGTGCATCGGCCGGCCATACACCTTGCTCTGCAGGTCAGCAATGTCGTTGCGAATATCTGCCATCAGCAGAAGCAGGAAATCAAAGGATCCTGGGGGCCCCTGTGTGATTAGCAAAATAAATAGGAAAATAAAGATCCTTTATGGTCTTGATAAATAATAAAACACATTTTAGATGCTTTTAAAATAGCCAATACTCAGTAGTGAAGTGATCCCTGTGTTTACTTTCTTATAATATGAATGTATTGCAACTTGTTACCACCATAATTTTATATTAAAGCTGTTCGTAGTATAAGAGATAATTGTTAGTTTACTGGTGGTGTTGACAAGAATGGCGAGCTCTAAAAACTCTGCTTCTGAACTGAGTATCTTCTTTATTTTGTTTTGACAATTTTACAATTAGTATGGAAATAATTTGAACAGTTGCTTAAATTCAAACTTTCTTGCTTGTCCGAATTAAAAGTGATCCTACAAGAAAAATAAATAATTTTGGTCCTTTATGTTTCATATATGGAATAAAGATTTAATAAATCTCGAAATTTTGTTTAAAGACTATTTTAAATCAAACTTAACATAACTATAAATTAGGCAACAATGTGGCCTCCTTTAGTCTTCAGCAGTTTACGGTAATATTTTCTAACAGTACTAACAAGATTAATGCAAATAGAACATGCAGTCTCATAAAAGTTTTTTTTTTTTTTCTGTTCCAACTATTTGAAAAATCCCTATGTACTTGCACCATGGGCAGTTTGTCACATCCTATATTACTGTTGCATATTATCAGCAAAGATGCTTAATGTTTTTTTAACACCAGATTAAATGTGTTAATGACTATGTCAGTTGAAATACTTTATTTAGATAAAAGCAGTAGCTTGTTTCATTAATTTATCATCAGTATGAGACATGTTATTCTTACTGGTGGTCCAGCAGGCCCGGGAGCTCCTCTCTCCCCCTGAGGAAAAACAAAAAATAACCCCAAATATTTAGTTTGGTTGAATTACAGTGAAGGAAAGATGGAATGGGGAGTTGCATGAGACGATGTCTTAACAATGTCCTTTGGCAATTGTTTAGGGAGCCAGAAAATAGAATATAAAACAATACTCTAGGTAGGAAATATACCCACAAACGAAGCAGATTTGAAGGGGAAAAGAACTAGCAAAAAACACGAAAAATACTAAAATACCTTTATTTGTATATTACTGCATAAATGTAGCAAAAAACCAAAACACATTTGGCTTCAAAAATGTTGCTGGATGAGACTGGCATTTGTTTCTTTCTAATCATAAAATGTAGAATAATGGGACATAAAAGCAGCCAACAACCTATTCTTCTCTGAGACGGGACCGCAATGACAAAAAGTTTTTTTCCTACCATGTTTGGGTGAAAGCCACTAAGCACACTTTAACCTGACTACATATGTTAGAGTTACAGATAAACTGAACACTCCTCCTGTTATTGTGGTGGAGCTTAATTTAAACCGATTGTTTGCCAGTCACACCTTAGAGCTCTTTCAGGCGCAGTCTGCACATTGTTAACAGAACTGATGTCAGAAGTGTGTAGAAATATTGTTTTTCAAACCTTACTTTTGGCTGCTTAATGCATTACACAATCTGTTTTGATGTCTGTCGGGGATCATTGTCCTGCTGGAGTTCTGCACAAGTTTCAACCACGATGGTCTGAAGTTATGCCAAGTGTTGGAAGTTACAAGCCAGTCTCTCCTCTTTAATTATTCTATCAACTTCGGGCAATCTACCAATTCCACTGGCAGCAAAACATACCCAGAGGAGGATACTTCCAGTAAAATATTTACTAGTTGCATGGTGATTCTGGTGTTTTATTCCTCTAAGCTGATCACTTTTGTTCAAGTTAGAGGTGTTGAATTTAATTTTTGTGGGGTTAAAAACCTTTAATAGATGATTGCTAAACATTATTTTCAACACTTTTAAGCAAAATAAGGTCTCCTTGTACTTTCCTGTTTTCAGTGTTGAGAGTCCAGATCAGTTTAGTGCAAGCCCAAAAATGTGATATCCTGTCTAGTTCTGAGGGGAAAGAATAAATATTTATATAAAAAAAGCCAACAACAACATTCCGTCGCTTTAGTGTTGCATTTTCAATGTATTTATTTTTGGTAAACTTTGTGAGCTAGCGGTATAGTGTCTTTTGAGTTGAGGCAGGGTTCTCTCGAACATTTTCAGAGAATACTTTAAGAGAATTCAATGACCATTGTAAGGGTTAATGAATGGAAACTGCCACCACTATGTTTTGATTTATTTGTGGTAATTACAGATCGATGGGCAATGTTTATTTTCCATCATATCTTAGACTTTTCGGTCAACAAAGTCAACTCTGGGTTTGATTTTACCAGGGCCCTCTAGTCATATGCTGTCTTCTACATACCCTGAGGCTAATGCAATCCAATTTATTTATTTTTTTAGAGTATATGACTAATAATTTACTAATCAAAATGTTCAAGTGAGTGACAAACCGTCTCACTTGAACTTTTGATCTCCTTCAGTCTCTTTGCTGTTACTTTCATGAATGCTCAGATTGGCCAGGCCAACAGTTAAGTTATGAAAGCATATCTGGGTAGGTTTGTAGCTGCACCATTCTCTTTATTATTAGTATTATTAGTGCTGGATAGCTCAATGGCGGCTGGATAACTCAATTGGAAAGTTACCCGACTTTCACATTGGTGGCCTGGGTTCAGATCCAGGCCTGGGCTACACCAACAGCATTCAGTGTGGGACCTTAGGCAAGACCCTTTGCGCTACTGCTGACTTTGTAAGTCGCTTTGGATAAAAGTGTTGCTAAATACATAAACAAACAACAACAAAAGGATGTTAAAAGAAAAACCTGTCTGTAAACTTAAACTATGATGTTAATTTCATTAAGTGAGTTCTGAGTGCAACTTCTTGCAGATTTTATTTGGTGGTTCAAGAAAAACCTGTAATCCATATAAAACTTTTTTAATGTTCAGTTTTAGAAATCAAATCACCTACATATTAAAAAATATCAAATTCTGTGCCTTTTTTAGACTTTTCCAGACTGCATAGAAACCCTGTTGGTAGCTCAGGGTCATACTGAGGCTGCAAGTGTTTTGGCAGATGGCTTGAATTTGTAACATAGTGAGGGAGATTATCATCATTCTTTAATCTATACACAAACATCCCATATTTACTGAGAGTGTGGCAAGGTACTCTGTGAACAAAGAAAAGATGCACCTAAGTCTCTCCATGCATTCAATACAAAGAGTAACCAAATAATAGTAAGGATGTTTGTTTATCTCGTCAAGTACATCTTGTACTTTACAAAATTTATAATCCCTAAACTTAAAAAACACATCACAATCACATCTAAGACCCTAAAGTGGAATGATTTGAAGGGTTCACATTTAGTTTCAATCATCAGAAACATATCTGTCTTTTTCAGGCCACTTTAGGTCAGGTTGTATTTAAAAGTTGGCTGTTTGAACCACCTGAGCTGGCTCTTCTCAACTCAAATTGATTCTGACATTCTGCAGATTCAGGAGGCTGGAGCTTCTGTTAAAACAATGGTGTAAAACAATATAATGTCACATAATTTTACTTAAAAAACTACATTCTTGTTTTTTTTGGTACAATAACAAGCGATAGATAAAAGCTATGGAAAGAGCTGGGCTGCATATTTCTGGAGAGACAGTATGCATGGACAAACATGCTTTAATCCAAAAAATAACAAAAGAAATAATGTAATTATCAGAATGGAGAACTCTGCATTATGCTGACTAATTTAAGAATTAACAAAAAGTTACATAAACATATTGTTTATAATCCTTCGACTAAGGATTCTTGAATAAAATAATGATAGGTACAGAAAGAGAATACGTATTCTAACTACTTGCCGATCTAATGAACATTTTTTTTAGAATTCAAATAATACTACAGACAGCTTTAATAATTTACATGTATCTAACTTTTTCAATGTCTGGCACAGCCGCGCCAGCTGAAACAGCTGCAAACTTATCATTTCAAATCAGAAATGAAATCTCAAGATGAAACCTGCATTTAAAAACAAATCCATACATTTGTTGGGATGATAAGAGGGCACAGGATTAAATAAGCTTCTGTTTGACACAGCAGCTGTGTTCTATCCACTTGTATAAACTTGTGGTGAATATGTTCATCAGTAGAAAAATAAACTTTGTCTGGGAAAAAAGTATCTGAGATTTTTCAAGAGGCTGGCACCTCCCACTGCTTCTCACACTACAATTTGAAAGAATAAATAAATAATTAAGGATAGTCGTGTCTAAGGTGATTGATATTGTTTTGACAAGTCTGTCCAGGTTGTTGTTTAAGGATTTCAGTTTTAAAACTTTCTGTGCTGTTTTGGATTTGATCTACCGCACATCCTTTTTATTTGTGGCATACTTCCTGTTGAAACGTTTAAAATATCAGAATACCATATAGTTTCTGATCTTACCTTCAGCCCGTCTCTTCCTGGTGCACCTGGGGGACCCTTATAAGACAAAGATAGAGAAGTAAATAAGTAGAGAAATAAGAAGAAAGACAAAGCTTTTTTAGGTGGTTTCGTTAGTCGGCTATGGCTAATTAATATAGAACTAATGATATATATATATATATATATATACATATACATTTTTTTGTTTAATAAATGAACACACTCTTGCTAACCACAAAAACTGTAAATCCTGTTATGGATTTACACCAAGAAAGATTAACTAAAGGACTCTGGGATTTTCCTAAGGGGACTTCAGATCAATGGTAGAGCGGGCTTTGATGTCTTTCTTGGAATAATTATCTTCAAAGACTTGAGAACATATTGTCCAGGGAGAGAGACGCCAATATTCAGTCATTTACGAAGCCTTAGAGCCACACATTAATCACGCCTAAGATCCTTGCATGCAGTCAAACACATGTGACCTGATAGCCAAAACCTCATAAGAGCGCAACGCCCTTCAGACTCACCTCACCAACATGTGGACTGATTAACTGCATAAACAGGCTGGAAATATGAAGGGCGGTGATGGAATCTCACATGTAACCGTTACAAAAACACATATCCATGCTTGCAAAGCAATAGATTACTTTGTACCGTGAAAACAGGTCCTCACTTCATGATGTGGCTATGTGCTACTTGTGGTATGACTGATCGCAGGTGTTGATGTTCTGATTTAACAAAAAAATGAAAGAAAAGCAATTAAAAAGCACAAGAGCTTTAAAAAGCAGAAACGTGTCTGCCCGGTAATATCCTCTACGTTCTTGATTCATATCCCCCAACCTCAACACCAGTGGTTCATACTAGCAGGCAAGAGTGAGCACTGCAAATAGTGCAAGCCAAAGAAAACATCAGAAGTTGTAAATGGATTCGGTCCGCTCTGTTGTTATTACCATCACCATGTGTCATCCTTTCTGACCTAGCAGAGATGAGGGTCAAAAAAGGAAGGGGTATTTTCTTTCTCTCCCCGCGTCTCACAATACAGAATTACTAAATTATTTGAATTTGTTTGGCAAAATCTGGTTTAAAGACGTTTAGAAATCAATTTGCACATCTTTGCTGTTTTAACAACTATGAAGTGTGCCGTGTAATTCATTGGAGAGCTGTGTACGCAAACCAAGAGAGAGAGTACTGGAGGGATTCTCCATCTGGAGCGGTGAACTTGCTTTTACTGAAATGTGTATTAGGTCAAGCTCTGAATTACAACAAAAACTATCAGCAACAGCTGACAGGAAACCGACTTGGATGATCATGAATGAAAGCTGACCCTAGAAAAGACAAAAGAAGGTAACTATCATACCACCAAAATATTTGTTATGTGCTTAAACTTCTGAGCTTGTGTCGGAAAAACCAGGAAATTTTAAAGCATGGAAACCGTCATATGGTTTATATATGTATATATATATATATATATATATATATATATATATATATATATATATATATATTTCTACATTAGTAACGCTAAAGCACCAATTTTTTTGCTTTTAGGAGAAGTGCCGGTAAGATTATTGATAAAATAGAATACAAGTTAAAGTCATCATCATCAGAATATCAATGTCTGTAATATTTAAATTGCAAGGGGCTATTTCAGTTTACTATACAAATTTTTGGCGCTATATCAATGGCTTTCAAACAGCATTCTTGGATGGTAGGGAGAGCACGATGATTGAAACAAAGACAAGATAAGGGAAATGTCAGTTAATTGCACTAAAGCTTTGTCTGTAAATTTAGTAACAAAATCCCACTTTCATCTTTTCCTTAACCATGAGCAACTGTATCATTTATTTTGCTTGATCTGTACTTAATATGACCTTTGACCTAAGTATAACTTACTTCAAATGTCTGCTGTATAATGTTTTTTGCTCCTAACATATTAGCTGACAACTTTTGCTTCTGGCTTTTCTTTCATTTTGGTTTGTTGTAATGGTGACATTAAATGTGCTGAATTTTAAGTTTCAGTATAGCCTAAATCAAGGCTTTTAGACTTATTTTAGATAAATAGAAAGCCTAAATGAACTGACCACAGCTCCTCGTGGGCCACGTTTGATGTGAAACAGGTCTGGCGTTGGTCCAATTGGTCCCATCAAGCCCCTTGGACCAGGTGGACCAGGGAGACCTATCAATCCTGGAGGGCCTGCTGGTCCTGTATCTCCTAAAAAATGACACAAATACAGCACAAAAGAAAAGAGTCTGTGAACAATTGTTTTTGTGTTTTCTTTATGAGTGGCAGCTAGAATAGCTCAAACACTGGAAATGGGACCTAGTAAACCTTGTTGCAGACTATATTCCGTCAATCATGTATGATTTCATTTTCTTCCTGTGAGTCTAGTCTTTTCAATCCCTCTAGGATTACTACAAGGTCAAATATGTTAACATATTTATAAACTATCTTTATTCCTTCAGCTGACACGTTGACCTTCTGATATTTCCCCTACAGTCAATGTAGAGTTGACATTTCTGGTTTTGAAGACATGTCTTGACATCTATCACATGGTTCAGGTACGTATTCGTTCCTGAAAAAAACACTGTGATAATCTTTATGGTGAGACTGTAGGTCCGGACATAGAGTTGTTGGCCTTCTATGCATAGGTTAGTGAAGTGTCACCAAGCCTTAATAAGCATCTGAACGTCAAACTGCAGAGGGTCGAGATTTTTCTTTAAAAAAAAGCATCTAATAAATAAATGTTTAAAAAAATGTACAAGAAAAAAAATCCGAATCCTGAAATCTGTTGATTATGTTACAAGTCCATACTTACATTCCCTTTGAATAAAAATACAATAATATATTAAGAGAAGTAATCTCAAATATTGATGATGCCACCACCATGCTTTACTGCATACAGAGTGATTGATGAGAGATTCCTCAGTCGTCTTATAACAAACTCAATCTCAATCTCTGTAAAAACAAAACAAAAAAGTCTCCCGGCAGTGCGAATATCAGATAGACTGACCAGCGCTGGGACAAGCCATAGAGGCACTCAGGCTAGCACCATGTTAGGATGGAAAGATGATTGTTTTGTTTCGATTAAGACCCGCCCCAAACATCCGTATCAAACACCCAGGTGTTGAGGAAGGGGAGTGTCGTGTACCTGTTGAGGGCAGCTCGCGCAACGAGCGAGCCGTGCAATAAGTGAGGAAAAGCAACTCGGTTCTCCCGACGGGGTAAAAGGAACAGAGAGGGAGAGAGACCAAAAGAGAAAGGCACTGGAGGAGGACGCTGCAAAATGCAGAAAAGTAACAGATTTATTTATTCAGTCCCCCCTTGTTGCCATTAAAATAAAGATTACAAGTTAGTTATAAAAACAAAAACAAAACACCCACATACAAAATGTTGGTACAAATAGTATTTTAAGGTTAAATATATATTTTCTTAATTTTAATCATATATTTGTACCAACATTTGGTGTTTAAAGTTTAAACAGAGACCCTTAAAGGAACTTGAGGCTGCACACATTCAGTTTACACTGTAAATATGGAGCCTATATAAGTTCAGACTTGAAATTAAGGACTGGGAAGTTAAAATCATTGATTTACAAGCCACTTTATTATTATTATTACTTACTTTTTTAATTATTTATTTGTCAGCTCATCGGATATAATCTTATCATTATCATGTATATGAGTACAAGGCCAAATCAGTGAGACAGGCTACATAATCTTACTGTATAAAATACAGTTTATGGAAAAATTGTAAACATATGCTTGCTATTCAAAGGCGATGATGGTGATGACACCAGTCCTGCTGGTACCTCAGGAGAAGTAGAGCATTTGGGAGAAGTTACAAAACCATTTCTACAGTAGAGCAACAACACATGAACATTACCAGGCGCTAGCATAGACATAAATGGCTCTCAACTGT
>JAVLVB010000002.1:11839445-11851005 GCA_032876305.1 Orestias chungarensis
ATCGGAATGCAAATATATAATACATTATAAATTCTAAAGAACTATACGAGAAATGTGATTTGACTCCACAAGAATATACAATATTGATCCAGAATCTACAA
This sequence comes from Orestias chungarensis, assembly GCA_032876305.1. Lineage (NCBI taxonomy): Eukaryota > Metazoa > Chordata > Actinopteri > Cyprinodontiformes > Cyprinodontidae > Orestias > Orestias chungarensis. The sequence continues at coordinate 11,839,547 of JAVLVB010000002.1, forward strand.
TATAGTACTTCGGACATAGCAGCAATCAAAATTCGGAGTGCAAGTGACATATTAATTGACATTTTAAAGGGACATTTTAAAGTGAACATTAAAGTGAATAGTGAATAATAATAGCTTTCTTGGCATTTTGCATTTTATTCTATTAAGTGATTGCGTTGTTAAATATTTCTGTCGGCTTCTGAGTTGCTGTTATGTTTCCCAGATCAAACATGACCATTTGTGTATTCCAACCTTGGATTAACTGTCGGTTGGTGTTCATTAGTATTCCCTGATGATGTGCCACTGAGGCAGTTGATTTTTTTACATGAATTGACTATGTTAAGATCTAACTTAGACACTTATTATTGTGTATAATCTTTATTATCTTAGTACTATTGCATTACCAGCAGTAAAGTTGCTGTATATTACAACCTCAGAAGTTACAGTAGGTCTAATAGGTGGCCTTTTATTTGGAATTTGCTATAAGTGTGTGTGCGCACGTGGCAAAATGCGTTTTGCTTGTGCCCATGCATTTAGGTGTGGGTGTGAACATGTATGTGTGGCAAGACCAGGTCGGCCTGGTTACATGACTGACTCCTGGCCTGAAAAAATCTCCCAGTCAGACCCTGATCTTTGGTGTTGTTGTAAGCCTTTTGGCAGGCTTTTCATTTTGTCTGACATGCATGAAAGGCTCTAAAAGGAGGACATTTGATTTTTCTACAAGCAGGATACATCTGGAAATTTGGTTTAGTTTATTCCTACCTGGAGGCCCGGGGGAACCTGGAGGTCCTGGTAAAAATACAGGTGATGGCATGATGTTTTCTCTGGTCATCTGCACAGGTACATCAGCGCTATTGGACAGCAAGGCCATCTTGTTTTTAAAAAGGAGATTTAGAGCAAATATAGCAGTAGTAAATTAGTAGGTAGTACATAAACTAAAACATCAGTGCCCTCAAACATTACAAGAAATTACACAGTGGATAACAAACATCCAGTAAAATGATGCTACCATTATATACCCTGCCAGAAGATGAAACCCGATCTTGTAACTACACCGCATAACAAGCCAAACAGATGGAGGAAAAGCAACTCATCTGCATTTTGCGGCATGACTTCTATATCACAAGCATCTTTAGAAATATTCATGTTTGATCCAAGTAGTCCCAGTTGGGAAACATGTAAAGCTTCCTCATATTGTCACATTTGAATTGAAACAGTTATTAAGAAACATGTTTATACAGGGATATCTAAATTTATATCAGTACGCCTTTAGGAGGCGGACTGACTCTATGCAACACCTAGGCTTTTACCTGGACTCTAGAAAGTGTTGTTACTATGATGCATTGGTTAAGCCGCGTGAATCTAAATTAACAGTTTGACATATACGTTGATTATTATCAGTTAATGCTAATAAATAAATCCAGATTCAGTTTTTAGGAATATGAACTATATTAGTGTTGCATAATACTGATGCATCAGACTAATGCATGAAATTGTATCTGATGTTCTGTGACCATAGGAGTGTAGGGAACAACAAGTGGTAAAAAAGCTAACTGTTTACTTACGACTGTTTTTTATGCAAATAAATGAAGAGTTGGAAAAATATTGAGTCAGGCAGCAAAAACATGACACAAACACAAAGTGGGTAACTTGTGGTTTACCTGTTGAAACTTGCAGCCTTCAAAACATGTTCTAACCTGTGATCCTTACAATTGTATTATTACTAATACAATTCAATTTGTGCTGTCAAATGACATACTAACTAGCAAAGATACATTTTTTTCTTTACTAATATATGCTATGCCGTATACACACAGCATGGAAAGACCACACAGATTATTAGGTCATAAACTGCAATAACAGAACTCATGCTAGTTCTGTGGTGTCTGGGCATGGCCGTAACAAATTTGATTGAGTATTTCAAAACAAGTGTTGAAGTTGTGAAACAGTTAAATTATAAACATGTCTCTTCTCTGTTGTCCCATACCTTCTGCTTAAGCTGCAGGACTGCCATCTTGATCTGTAGGAAGTCTTCACATGTGGCTGAGCAAGTTCCAGCATTCATTAAATTGTCACATTTCTCAAATAGATGACGTGCTGGGAAATTTGGAAAAACAGTTAAGTTACTTAGGATTTGAAGAAATCTTTAAAAATCAAATAACTGGGAAAACATGTAGCCTGAAGATAGATCCTACTTCCATTAGCGATGCTCAAATATGTAAAGATACTAAAGAAAGCAATAAATATTTAGACTCATTTGAATCAGAGGTTGGACGGAAGATGCACAGTTGCTGTCTTTAAAGCTTAGGTGGAATTGAAAACAAAATCAAATGTCTTTCAGATAGTAACATGCTTTTTTTATAACATTATGAACGTTTCACTCATCAAAAGGGATACCCGGAGTGTTGCCTCGACTCATTCACTTATTTTTGAATAATCCTTAAATTGTTGCAGTCATTCAGAAGTGCCTAAAAGATGGATCCAGCAATAAGGCAACTATTTTCTCCAGGATTAGACCTTGGAGCTTCAGTCCCCAAAGAACCCCCCCTTTATAAACAATACATTGAAGCAATTTCGTACAACAAAATGTAACGCTCTTAAGAATATTTTTAAACTGCATCCATGAATAAGAAGGGTTCCAATCTCATTGTACAATGTGTACATTGACAATAAAAAGACATTCTATTCTATTCTATGATGTGCTGAAGGAGTGCCGGAAAGGTTAGGATCAAATATGGCTATGATGCAAAATCAAACTTCTATTTAGTTGTTTTGAAATATACAGCATTTTCATACAAAGTGAAAGCTGCTAAAAAAGGCACTATGTGACTAGAAAAGGATGCCCCCCTCTTAAAACCCTTACCTGGAATGTAACTAGTCTACAATAATTTAAAATACATCCACAGAAAAATGTTAACATATTAAGGTTTTTATTCTAATTATTGTCAGCTTATACATAAGACAAAATGTTACTGCCTAATATAGTGCTTAGAGATAGTTCATCTTAGCGAACGGAGCCTGTCTGCACAGTGGACGGGTGCCAGTATTTGAATAAGAATTTCACCCCTAAATTACAAAGCAGCGGGACATACAGCATGATCTGAATTTTGTGCACCACACTTTCTCACTGTTAACATGTTCTGAAATTTTACAGCAGGTAACCGAAGACACTCTCATGGGAGGAAGTAGCAAATCTGCAGGCCCTCACAGCTTCACTGGCAAGTAAATTTGGGGCAGAAAAGATGTTTTTATCGCCTGGACGTTTTGTGTTTTCTTCCCATGTATTCAGGAAAATGGGAAGACCAGGAGTCAAAGAGCCAGCAGTGTGTTTGGGTGGCTGAACTGTTTTGACATGCACAAGAAGCAGCGATGTCTAATGACTACCAGGTGTCTGTGTTTGTGGTGCCCCCCCGGTCCAATCTCTTTCTCTATTAAGCACCAAAAACACTGCTTATCCTTCTCCACATTGCTGTTTGATGTGAACAAGGAGAAGATGTGTATGCTCACCTCTCTCCCCTTTGGTGCAAGTCTTCCCATCGTCTTCCAGGAAATACCCTTTTTCACACTCACACCTAAAGCTCCCCCCGGTGTTGATGCAGATCTGAGAGCAGGCGCTCATGTTTTTGTCGGAACATTCATCAATGTCTGTGTGTTGAGGTGAAAATAGGAAGTTAACCAGAAAAAAAAATGGTTAAAATACATCCATTTAACATGCATATATTTTACAACATAAAATCTGAAGATATCTCACATTAACGTTGGAACTTAGATTTGAAGGTATGTACTTTAATAGGGAAGATTGTATGATTGGGATAAAAATGTTTGAATATGAAAGCATTTTACAATCCAAATTTTAAAACATTGCAAACATAATCTTTTTCCCAATTTGTAAATTATCTAATTCATAACACAGCAAAAGTTGCAAATATAATTCTAAATGAATTTATTGAAACTCTAAGATTATTATTATTTTTTTTTAAAAGGTTAACTTATTACTTTATACAGTGCTGCAATGTTTTTAGGGCTATTTACTGCAGATGCTCTTTATTTTTCAGATAAAAAACAAGTCCTTAATAATAATATATCCAAAAGTACTTAAGTCATTTACGCAACTTGTATAAATCCAAATACTCTCTCTACATTGATACATTTGACCGGATTGTTTATCGCCATAAATGCAGCCAGCGGGATGCATATTCTGCCACAGTGCACAAAGTGTTCACTTTTTTTAAACAATGATACCTATTACACATTCCTGAAAATTGATTTCTCCTGTAATCTGCACATTACCACATATATCTGGATCTTGAGTGAGGGACAACAGTGAGTTTGCATTACTTACATTAACCTGAGAAATAAGTCTTGGAGTTCTTTGCTTGGATCATTGCGGTTCACAACTATCAACATAAGACGGGGCATCTACATCTGAGAAATACCTGATTATCAACGATCAAACACTTCCCTAAATTATTCCTCACTTTTTTATTATTGCTTTTTGAATTTGTAGGTCTTACCCAGACAGTAGGGTTTCTCGTGGTTTCTGTGGCGCTCACGGTCATAGCGGTAACCTGAGTAACAGGTGCACACTACTCGACCAAAATGGTCAGTGCACTGCTGCTCACAAGGGGCGCCAGCGCACACATCATAATCTGAAAAAAAAAAGTAAAAAGGTTTCAAAATTTATTTTTATTTTTCCAACTTTAATTCAGGTAACAGGAGATAATCAGGTACCAGAAAACTGAACCCAATTCTGACAAGATCCTTAAAAACTGATATTCAAACAGTTTTTCTTACCTTCAGGAATGCACTGGCCCATCACAAACTTGAAGCCCTTGCAGCATTTCCTCCTGTAAGATATCAAATTGACCTTAACAAAGCCTGTCTTTGCTGGAAAGAGAAACATGACCAGGCAGCAAAAAGATGCACCAACAAATCAGTGCCTGCTGGCTGCATTCAAGTGTCTGCTGGCTTTTAAGTGTTAGAAAGTCAGCTGAATAGAAGAAAAACTGTCCATGCTAAGTTAGGACTTTCCTCAGAAATTTAAAAACTGCAAACTTAAATCTGCTTTGTAACTTGTTAATCTAAGACATTAAAATAAATTAAATTACCTTAAATATTTGTTGGATCACACTCCAAAATTTCTAATGAGCTTTTGTATTAAAGTTACTTTTAAGCTCAGTGTTGTTAATACCTGACTTAAATACATGATATTGAAAAATGCCCACTCTCTGGCTTGTTTTTTTTATCAGTTGTGTGTCCGATCTCCCTACCTGACAGCCCGAGCAACACGATATGCAATAGGCTCAGTGGGCCGTTGTGTTAAGAAGAGGGCTTTTTTTCCCCAACCTGTCACATGCAACAACAATTACACATACCATACTGTGAAAACATACCAAGATTAACAGCTTGCTTAGTTTGGCACAGTGGTTGCCACGATTACATTTTTAAGCTGGAATAACACCAACTTTAGAAATAAAACTGTCATCAATTATGAAGAATTAGCAGCACTGATCGACTGATGCTGACATGTCCAGGTAAGTAATTGTTTCATTTCACTGAGCAATTGTGCAATGACAATAAATAATTAATGCTGCCTGATATACCTTCTCCTTAAAAAACCTTGTATTTTTACAATGTTTTTTACAACTATCCCTTAGCTGTGGACCGTTATTTTATGGGAGGATAACCTTAAGCTTAAAGAGCAAGCATCAATCTATTGGATTTACAATTTTCTCCTGTTCTTTAAAAATAATACCTGATCCCCTCAGTACATTTTACTAAGATAAACATAAAAAAATAAACATTTTTTTAAAATACAGATTTGTCTTCTTTTTGGTTGCAGACAACTGTTTAAAGTAATAATAGCTATTCTTCCTGCATTACACAAAAAAATAGCCAGAAGAAGCCCAAATGAGTGTTTGTGTTGGTGCTTTTTTCGAGCTTGGGAATGAATCTTTATCATATCATTACAGCTTCCTGCCCATTAGCTTAAACACATCTGGCCAAACTATTAATATTTGATTTAATGAAATATTACATAGAGGACTATGCAGACATATCTTATAGCTTACAAATTATAGACCTTTTTATGCTTTAACACCTTGAATACAAAATCGTATATTTATTTTTTGGATGACTTTATGTAAATGGCCAACACACTTAAATGAAAATGTTTTAGGTGGTAACAAAATATGCATGGTTTTCCATCAACCTATGCATGAACTTTTTGTAGCTTCCCACACCTGCTATAACAAGCATCCTCAAAGCAAGGTACCTCCCTGATTTGCAATGGGTATTTGAGGGTGATTTGCATTTGTATCATATGAAACAGTGCTCCATGAGCTCAAACCTAATATGTTTTCCTATACTGTATTGGATTACTGAATAAAGTCAGTTTGGTTTCCAAGATCATAATTTTTTGACTGACTTTCAGTAACATAATTGTCAAGCCATTTAATTGTTCTATTTGTACTTAAATCCATTTTTATTTAGGTGTCAGTTGGTTTAACTTCAATTTAATTTAAACATGCAGTCTGAAACCAATATTTTCATATTTGTATCTATAATAAACTTTGAAACAGTTTATTTATTTTCCAATACTTAACTGATACGTCATAACTAAACCATGCAGTCAGAATAAGTCTTCAGTGCATTCTTGGACTAAATTTATTAAGTCAGCCTCTCGAGTGCCATAAAGAGTTACATCATGCATTTCTTTTGAAGATATTTTTGCCTACTTCTTGTTGTAAGATAGGTTCTCTTTGAGGGATTGTTCAGGCATGTGTGTGGTTTGTTAAACATAAAGAAAAAGGTTATTTATTACAATAAATGTACTCTTGAAGGGTTATGGTGTGGATAGGTTATGTATCATAACTATTTATACAATATTTGTGTTTACTCTGTTTTTTTGAAATTACAACTAATTTAAAAGATTTTCATATTGGAAGGATTAGAAAAAAATATTAGTGTGATATTTTTTATTAAATTCATAATATACTTTTTTAAACAAACAAAGCTTTTACAATTAAAAGATCATTGCTCTTATTAGGAATATCTCTTTTACATAGTCTAATACGTTACCAAATTTTATCTCCTTTCACTTCATCATTTATTGCGGTATTTTATTACTATGACTCATATCATTTAAAGATTTGAAACTGAGTCCAGCAGAATAGTGATAACAGGTGGTGCATTTGAACAGATGAAACAAGAGTCCAAACAAGCTCTGGAGTCATCCCTCGTATCGTGTAGTCATAATCTCTTTGAAAACACTGTAATGGTAAACAGCTTTATTCAATAGAATAAATTATTTTTCATTTTTGAAGCTTACAGAGTAAAAACATTTCAATGAACCATCAATGAACTTAAATTACTGCGTATCTGCAGATTAGCTGCAAGAATAAAGACGGTGGAAGTGATATTCAATCTGCGTGCCCCCCAGAAAGTCTATTTAGAGGCCTGTAGACAGCATCCCACTGGGAGGAGTCAATAGGGAAGACCCACAACCTACAGGAGGGCTCCTAAAGGCATCCTTGACGTAAATAAATATGTCTAGTCTTCCCCATTTTTGACTTAATCCCATGACCAGATGTAATATATGTAGAAGACAATACATGAGTGTTTTTTTTTTGTATTTATAGAATTATCTCCAAAAAGCAGTTTCTGTTTTGTATTATTTTCTCTTATTTAAAATATAGAATTAGAAGTCTAAATATTTAAGTATTAAACCGAAAGATCATATTGTTTTTTATTTTTTAAAACTACCTGATTTGACATTTTAACAGTTCACAGATAATCGACTGTTTAATGCATTGCTACTTCCCAAACTTGATCCATAGGTTTTGAAATTTTTACACCCTTTTTCTGCTTCATATTTATTTATAAAGACACCCCTGAGTCAGACTTAGCTGTGGTTCAGTTAGTTGGGTTAAAAACACTGGATTTATCTGAAAGCTATGTCTAAATGCATATGTGAACACTAGATTGCATAATTTACAGTATGTTAGTTTTTAGAACACAAAATATACAGTATAAATGTAACCCTGTCATTCTTTAAGGTCATCAGAGGCCTGAGAAACTATTTTCTAAAATCTGCTTGAGCCTCCTCCCAGTTTGTGATAGAGGGGTTCGATGCCTGGTGACATTATGGTAGAGAAAACTTTCAAAAGCTTTTCTCTTTATTAGTTACATTTCTGGTGTTTCATCAGCTTTTCGTATTCTATTTTCAATGTTATTATTCCACTTGATATGAAACGTATGAAAGAGTTATTCCTTTGGACATCACTGGCTTGGATGTGTGACCGTATGCTTCTAGGTCAATATCATCCCCCTTGAGGACTGAATGTACTTATAGCAAATAATCGACTTTACAAAAACAAGCAGGGTTATCTTAAAAAGATCAAGATAAAACAAACACTTATATCCGCTTCCACAAAATCCCGAAAGAGACAAAAGCATCTAAGGCAAACTGGATCCAGATCTGTAGGGAAGTTAATTTTTGTTGGACTGTTGAACATTCTTACTCAATAAAATTCTACTCTTGTGATGTTCTTAACTTGTTGTGGTGTTTCTCAACACATCACCACACAAATAACTTTAAACCTGCTCGATTTCATTGCAAATTACAGACCCTTTTAGATGCAATAATAGAATTATAATTTGATTTTATTAGGCTGATTCTTTCCATGGCCAATAAATAGTTTCATTTTAAATAGCTGATTTCCTTTATACCCTTTGGCTGACCTTTTGTACTTTGACAAACGCGTACATGTAATTTAAATGGAAAAAGGAGGCAATGGCTATATTGCCTGAACATAATGTTAAAACACCATCAGGATGAAGCTGACGTGAACCTCGTTATGAGCCTTATAAATGCTGCAGGTTCATGAGAAAACTAACGGACATACAGTTGTCCACATAAACTGACAGGACCGGCACATATAGCATTAATTAGAGAAGCAGCCAAAAGGTTCAAGGTGACTTCATGAGCTGCCAAGATCAACAGCTAAGGAGAAAAAATGTGTCAACAAGAAAAATATTTGTTTTGTAACCCAAACATCTGGCCTTATGCACGATTAAAAAGATTGTTGCACAGTTGAAAGATTAACAAAAAGTAGTATTTTCCACAAGCCATATAAGGGGCACAGCAAAAATGTGGACAACGGTATGCTGGTCAGTTAAGATCTTCATTTGTCTGTACTACATACAAAACAGTACGTGGGTTTGAAGAATATTACAATACAATGCCTCAAACACAACCAAACGACAATAAAACATGGTGATCACAGCACCATGCTGTGGGGAAGGTATTTCTCATCAGCGACAAGAGATGGTCGGAAGATACTCAATAATAATGGCAGAACAGGTCAACAGAAAGCATGGCAATACTGGGAATGCAATGCAGTGAACTGAACATCACAACTGGATGTTAAAGACAACTCTCTCCTCATGTCTGAACAGCAATACAAAACAAAAAGAACTAAACTGGAAGTCAAAGACCTCTGAACCTTTGCTAACACAAGCAAAAAATGAAATCCTGTTTATTCATCTGTTTTATGCTAATCGGCAAATAAACTCAAAACACATGTCTATTTTATTCATATTCATGACTTTTAAACGACAAGAGGGAAAGATTTCCTAAATGCATTCATAACACTTTTGTTAAAGAATATCAATGAGCTGTGTTTGCAAGGTCACAGGAACAACATGTTGTGAATCACATTTACTAAAAAAGCCCTGCACTTGTTCAGTGTTGAGAACATCACAGAAAATCTGTTTGTTTTGCCACCTGCGCTTTAGTTCGCCCTAAAGGTTATTTCATTTTGCCAGTGACACGTATCACTTTACACAAGGCCCCTTGAAATCTAGACATAAACTAGTCTGACCTCAGTCGCCTGGGGTGAAGCATAAGCACTTTAATCACCTTATAAACAGAGGCCCTCTTCTGAAACAACATGGTGAACCAGCTTGGCCTGGGTTTATCTTAACCAGGACTCAGTAATTCCTGCTGACACATAACTTCAAGTGGACGAGTCCACAGACTTGATTTAAAGCAGAAACCAGATCAAGCAGACAGAAAAGGCTCAGGATCTTGTCAGCCTGCCCTAATGATAAAAAAACAAGGTATCTCTACTTAATTTTACATGTCCCAGGCTTTAGGTTTAAGTTCACTTTTATGTTTTTTGCGATTACCCATGTATGTTTGCATATAAAATATTTCAATAGAGTCCTCAAACCAATATCAAAACCCAGTAAACAGCTACAAGAAGTGTCTCGCTGAAATGTTTTCAGGTTAGCTTTAATAAGTAAGGGTATTTTAGTTTTTCCTTACCAAGAAAAATACATTGTTTTCACAAATTTTCTCAATAAAATAAGGTACATTGCTGTTGTTTAAATAAAAAAAAGTAAATTTTTTCTAAGATGAATAAATGTTTTTTTACACATTGATTAAACATCTGTTTTTGTTTGTTTTTCATAATCTTAATCAAAATTTCCAAACTTCTATGGAAACCGTTTTTGCATGCAAGAATATGTCTTTGTTATGTATCATGCAAAACCTCGAGGGAAAAGCCAGTTTGCACAAAACCATCAATTAAATAAGATGCTTCCTCAGCAAAAATAACTCAGCCTACATTCTTTTCTATCAGTGTTTTTTTCATATGACATCCAGTCGGTTCATAACTGAAAAAGTCAAGCAGTGAAGAAATCCTTAAACTGTGTCACAGATGAAGAGATCTCTTTAAAAGTTATAATGTTCTAAGGCTTGCAATTATTACAAAAAATGTATGTCATTTAGCTTGACAAAAACAAACTGAATTGAGAGAAATATTACCTGCTAACACACACTGCCGAATAAATTCTGGCAAGTTAACATTCAGCATAAATGACGTGAAAGATTATAGAAGATACTGGGGAAAAAATTATGTTGATAAAGCAAACCATTGCCAATTGTGGTTATGACGAATAGTGCAAGGTTAGAAGGAACAGACTGCTATTATTTGCTTGATAACATCAAGACAAGATCTCTTTAGAGATTATTAGTGGCTCAGTAAAATATGAAGAGACACAGAATTTCCTCTTATATAACTGAAGAAGAGAAAGTATTTTTATTTCCTTTCCTTTAAGCCAGAGAAATCCACTCTTTGCCTTGAACTTTTTACTTGAGATTAAAATTTAAGGTGACAGTTTAGCTGCTGCTCAGCCTGTTGTGCACTGCTGAAATACCATCTGGATGTGATATCATGATATACTGAGAAGAAACTGAGGCATGTATGCATCTGTTCAAACTAACTTAAACACTTGGAACTGTACTAAACAATAAAGTAATAAGGGAGACAAAGAAGATCATAAGCAGATATACAGAGGTGAAAATGTCAATGTTTTTCCTACATTTTCATTTATAAAAAATAATCTTAGCTTTTGGGAACAACCTGCATATTCCAAATCAAAACATATTAGTTTAAAATATTAGGTATTTGTGA
>JAVLVB010000002.1:11851105-11881489 GCA_032876305.1 Orestias chungarensis
ATATATATATATATATATATATATATATATATATATATATATATATATATATATATATATATATATATATATATATATATATATATATATATATATATATATATATATATATATATATATATATATATAAATTGTATTCTAGGGGGAACGGCTAGGTCAGTCGTAACAGTTTTTTCTTTCTGTGAAAGCAATTGGGAATAACTATCTGTTTGGGATCCCCATTTTTCTGAGAAATCCAATCGGATTTCATCTTCAAATTGTTATGGTGAATGTTTCAGCGTTTTATTCATTCATCCTTTCTTTAATCATATGAGGTCTGCCAAACTCGTATGCTGAAAAATAATCCACATCTATTTGTAACCACCTTAAAACTTCACTTTGTGCTTTGGATGGTGTGGCACCCCCCCCTGTCAAAGTGTTAGACAAAATTAGATTTTGAGTGCATTTCTTATGGTTTTAATTTAAAAAACCTGGATGAATCGAGGACTTTGTAAGAGAAAACTCTTCCATTAGTCTTTGGTTATTGGAGCTTTTATTTAATTTTTTTTCCCCCTTTGTTAAGACATTCTCTCAACTTCTGGATGTCTGAACATGCAGAAGCTCAAGATATCCTCTGTAACTAATGCCATCCATATGTTTTGCAACTATGAAATTTCTGGAGTTTTTCAATGTTTGCACCCATTATTGGATTATTGTTCTGATACTTTAGTGATATATAAGCTGCTTATACCCCTTAATTTATGAATAAATCAGCATGGTAACTAGCAGTATTGCTTTTTAAAATCTATGAGAGTTATATTCTTGACTTTAACAAATCTGGAATTTCTATGGCATTTAACAGGTTTTTTTTGTGTGTGTTGTTCATTCGTATCATTCCATGTTATTGCACATTAAATAATTTTAATACGTAGTAATTGTAATCTTTTCTTTTTAGTGTTATCGAAAAATAGGGATTTCATGAAGGCAGGCCTCTTAGAAATACATGTACTGAGAAAAAGATGTTTAATGCTTATCTTTCCAGCCAAATGCAATCTCATCACTGCTATGTGTTTTCTGCTTGGAAATAAAAACAGATAACCTCATCTAAATACACAGATTCATGAGTCAATTGTGATAATGCTTTTTAATTGAAATATTTGTTCTGAGAATTCACATAAAGAAATTTTGGAGGAGGGAAAAGTCTTGTAATGCAATTCAAAACATTACATGCAAAAACAGCATCATAATTGCACTTATTGATTGTTAACATGAACAAGAGATAAAGCAGGTGCTGTGGTTCCAGAGTTTAACAAATCAACATTACATCTGCAGAGACACATCTGCCATTGCAGCATTCAAAGAAAGTATCCCTTGATAAAAGAATACTCGGCGCAGTAAGTACGTTGTCTGAATGCCTGAATACCTTTGCGTGTCCTAAAACTCCAGACTCTTAAGAAACCTTGGAAAGGTCATCTGTTCGGCTAAAAATATTTAAATACTTAAAAAATTTCTCTGACATGGATGTAACACATTCCTACGGTATAGATGATATTTTTGCAACAAACACATGGAGCTGGAATTTTCTGTTTAGAGTTGGTGGGTCTTACGCAATATTACAGTAATAATTACTGCAATATGTCCAAGCATGGGATATGGTTAAACTTGATTTGAAGGAATATGATATATTTATGTCTGAGTGTTGGACATAGTACATTCAAACTACAACTGTCTGTAGAGGCAAAAGTCGACTCAGCTGTTGAACAACTTCTACACAAATACATTCTGTCTGTTTCCAAATAGGAGGTGAATAAAATTTCAGGAGAATAGAAGCTGACAAAATTACATTTCTCTATGTAAGACATTAATGGACAGAATCTGTGAAGATTTCAGTCAACATAGTTCTGCATTCAGACTTATTAAAAAATGTCCGTGTTTCTATGACTTTACGAATAATATGTGAAGAAAAAAATAACAAAAGGAAAGGCATTTAGGATGAGTCAAAAATAATTAGTTTTACACTAAAACAACCACTTTGTTCAACTTGATGATTGCTAAAGAGGTAAAAAAATGGAAGGAGGGTTCTGGATTGAGTAAGTATTTTTGTAATCCAGCAGATCTCTGGACAAGAAGAAGTTAACGCTCTGTTCTCTGGAAAAGAGAACAGAGCGTTAATCATCAATTATCCATCCAATGATAACCAAAGCTTTCAAACAGTAGGTGCTGCACTTTTGTTAGAAATCCTTTTTATCTTCTTATCTTATATTAAATTTTAGTGAAAAAAAAAAGTGGTTTCCATCAGCTTTAAGCAATAGAAATGTGTAAAACATTTACCCAAGATGACACGGGGTTTAAAAGACTTAATGTAAGTAGAAAAGCATGATAATGTACAGATTTCTGGTGATGTGATGTAACTGCTGAAGACTTAATCTACAGATACAAAAAAGTGAGTGGAGGCTAAACAGAAACGATGCAAAAAAAGAAATAAAAAAATCCCGGATAAAATCTCCATAAATAAAATCTATGTTTATCCCGCGCAAAAGAGCTGTTGTTTTTTTGACTGTCCTATCTTTATATAGTATTACAGAGAATTTGTGCAGTCAGAGAAATGAGCAAGTCATGATTTATTGGTTTATAATTTACTGTGTTTGAACACAATATTTACTGCCCATGAAACAGATGTAGACCTCAGAAAATAACCTCAGACACGACTCCTCATGTAAAAACAGAAATTATGGTTTGAAGCTGTTTTTACGCAGAGATTTTGCCGCTCAATTTATTGACCCTTATTTAAAATCGATTTACTATTGCTTTTTGTTGATGTTTCCTCTCTCCTGACACAACGGCAATATAAAGACTCAGTGAGTGATAATAAAAGCAGAAAATGTGCTGAGTGTGAAGCAATACACTCAATTGGTGGGGATTCCCTAAAACCCCATGTTTTTGGTTACTCAACCATTAAAAGTAATGTTCAACATTTTTAGAGCAAATCTCTTTTATTCAATTCTTTTTGTAGTAGGTGTTATGAGAAAGGGGCAGACATCACTGTACATATAAGTGAAAAGTTAATTATGTGGTAGATCGTGATAGCACAGAGAAAGGAGTTAGAATAATACCATAGATTAGTGGAGAAATTAGCAAAGACAAAAACTTGAGAAAGAAGATACTGTAAAGTTTTTCATCCTTAAAATTACTCTGTCATCTCTCAGAGAGAGAGAGAGAGAGAGAGAGAGAGAGAGAGAGAGAGAGAGAGAGAGAGAGAGAGAGAGGAAAGCAAGTAATAAGCTAGTAATGTAAGGTGTTTTAAAAAGGTTTACCACTTGCATTGATTAATCATGCTGACTAAAACAGAAATTTTAAACAGTATGAATAGACATACAATTAATTTTATATACACAGGCTGTTAGTTATATGGAGTCAGCAAGAGGTTTCTCTAAATAAAAACCTCTTTTTGACTTCACTAACCCTGTCATCTCTACAGACAATGAAGACACTACTGCAGAGGTGAGGTGTTATTTGAGATTATTTATGTGTAGTATAAATATATTTTTTATCATACCTTAAATTTAACTTAGAAATAAAACTTACATTAGGAATCAGCATGCAACTTCCTGTTTTCCAGTGTTTAAAAAGGCTCTGCCTCCTTACAGATCATTATGTTGTTACTGTTGTCACATTTGAATATTTAAGATCTCGTAAGATATTGCAATATCAGACAAAAAAAACTTTGGATAATAAGAGTGAGTGTAAACACCACTAGATAGAAATGTAATCATTAACCCCATATTTTTAAAAATCTAGAAACTGTTAAAACGTTTTTTTACAAGAAGCAGCATACAATTTTGAACCATCTGACCGACTAACATCAATCCAAGAAAAAGTTGACTCAATAAGAAGGAGAATAGGAAAACATACCCTCTGTGGAAAAGAGTCAAGACCCGAACACCCAAAGAGGACACACAGGCTTGACTAAAAAATTGTCAAAGAAACAAGTTAATTATGCCCAGGACCTTTCCTGAATATATTTTGTAAACTGATATAAGCAAACCCTTCAGGCTGGTTCGGATTACGAAAAAGGACAAACGTGTAGAAATGCATCTCATATCCTGTATGAGTGATGCTGTGGGCTTTTTCTTTTCTCAAAATGGCAGTAGATTTGCACTTAAAGTCTGGGTACAAATGTTGTAAACAATGAGATGTTTAAAAACAAAAACACACTACAATTAAATTCTAAATATCCGGCCTCTAAATCAATAGATTTATGGAGTGAGCTAAAGAGAAGACTGCATACAAGAAGAGAATAAGGTAGAAGGGTTTTCAATGTGACAAATAGGAATGGTCAACGATCCTACTAAGTTTACTCAATTATATTGTGGACTGTTATAAGATACAACTAAGTGCTGTCCTATTGGTTAAAGGTAATAGCTATTGAGAAATTGTGGCATTCAAATAAAAATATTTCTAAATAAGCGTTTTATTCTACAAAATGAATAAACATATGCAAATTAAAGGATGTATGTTTGTAAAATGTTTATATAAAAGTATGTTTTATGAAAGAAATTGATGATTTTAATCTTTTTCAATTTATACTTGTCTTTTTCGAGTGATAATGTTATGGTACAGCAATCAGTGTTTTCTTCTGTATTTCTTTATTATGAACGACAAATCTTGCTTTGGACCAAAAAAATAAAAATAAAACTCCCAACCTGACTGAACAGAAGCAACCAAACCTCTCTTTCGCTGAAGCTTTCTTACAGTTTGTGTTCACATTTCAAGCAAATCAAATCTGACTTTAATCTCTTTTCCTGTAGTATTAAACATCCTAAACCTCATCATACTATATCTGTCTTTGTCTTAATTGAAGTTAAAAAGCTCTTATGGCTGTTTCAAAAGAGTTGAATTTAAAATTGTTACAGGCATGTGTGAGCTTTTGCTGACGTCTCTGAAATTGACACCTCAGGAAATTATTCTGAGCACTGCTGTCTGTTACTGTAAACCACCATGAGCACTTCCATGTGATACTAATGGAAAAAAGGCCAAATATTACTGCCATATGTATACAGAGGGTAACAGGAAAAAAACTGGACTTCTACTTGAAAAAAAAAAACTGGGAAAAAAAATTGGAAAGGACAAGTAGTAGCTAAAATTACTTGAACATTATAAGGGTAGAATACTACAATGTCAGATCTGAGATGATTGTCTGTATACTTTTGACCAACATGCAGATGAACTCACAGGAGGCATGTAATCAGCAAAATATTTATTATAATGAATTGTGAAATGTGCAACGATGTATTGATCCAGGTTGGACTGCAGCAGGGGAGACTGGGAGCTATGGTAGAGAACTTAGTGGATGCAATTAGGGGAATGCTGTCTTGAGATCCTACATGGAAGGACCGAGAAACAGTGAAACCGCCAGGGAGGGATGAATGGATTGGAAGTCGATGGTTTTAGCTCTTCCAGTTAGAGCGTTGTGAGGATGGATCTGCAGGTGGCTGGAGAGAGTGATGGTAAAATGCTGCTGGGCTGGGGCGGACAGTTAGAATGGTACTTGCATGGGCAACAAAAGGAGTGGCCGCTAGATGTGGGAGATGAAGCAGGAAATCTTGGAAAGGAAACTTTGAGGACCATTCCACAGAAAGACATCGACTGAGAAACAGGTAACCGAAGGCAAAACACAGCATAGGTAAAGGAATTTTCTCATCATGACCCCAAAAAGCAGAAGTTGACGGCTGAATGGATTGATGGATGACTGGATGGGAGTTTTGCTTGTGGAATCCTTTATGATGATTTTTATTGGTCATTTGATATCAGGGCATTGTGTTTATTCTCTGTGATATTATGTTTATTGTTTTTATACATTTCAAAGCTGATTGAAACTACTTGAGCCAGTGAATTGTGAAAGTATTAATTTCATATGTGGAATAGCCCAATCATACACCAATAAGGGTGTGTCAGAAAGCTTAACTGGTTTTACTGTTTAAAATTCCTGGGTGCTGATGTTGACTTTATTAAAGACTCATGGTATTTATTTTCTTTCTTATCATCCATTTACTCACACTAGTCATAGGTATTTGAGGTTGAGGAATCTCAGCCATTTTTATGGCTAAATACTATTGAAATTCAAGTGAATGAATGGAGAAGTCTCCGAACGATCAACAGAACATACAATGATTGGTGAAGGCTGGATAGGGCCAGGTTTGTTTTAAAGGATTTTTCCCTCTATAAATTAAACCTTACATTATCCATAACATGTTATATTCCAGCACTTACCTCTATTTATCAGTTTGATTATTTGAAATACGTATGCAGAACAAAATACATCTGTAATGTTGCAAATACATCTTGTGTGGCGCAGTAAGTAAGTAAATAGAAAAGTCTTAAATACACAACACAGGTTTGACCCTTAACTGTCCTAATAACGTTACATTTAAAAAAAAATTCTACTTTTATGCTTTTAAAATGTTCCAAAGACATGCGGTGAGTGAGGTAACAAAAGTATAAGCCATGTTAGCCCACTTGAGATTTATAGTTTCCATGTTATTTTAGTGCTGAAGTGAAATGTTATACAGTGACCAGGAGCTCCACGCAAACATTTGTCAACATTAGTTAATTTAACTTATAATTAAAATAAAGTAATTATTCTTAACGTGCAGCTTAACTTACAAAGAAAAACACTCACACCTTTCTTAATTTAGAGCAGACAGAGCAAAGAGAAGGATGATGAATGCCAGAATAATTTAAGCGGACAAGCAAAATGCAACTCTACACCTAAAGTATAACAAAGACTTGACAGGTGAACTAACACACTCGCAACGTTGGTAGTAGGGAACGTCTTGAAAATGAACTGTAACTGACTCAAATATATTGTAATTCAGCGGTGCATGGGCGCAGTTCTCAAGGGAGGGAGAAATATCTGCGCTGCTAAGAACCACCAAACATGAGCTGCCTCTTCAAAAATCTGTTATTAACATTGAATGCTCCATCTGTTTACAATTTGAAAATGACTGATATATGGAGATGTGTGTTCACTGGTGCAAGTAAAAAATATCCTTTAGCTATAAACAGTGTCATTTAGGACTGACAAATTAGTTGCTTTAATTTTAATTTTTGGAGTGTAAATTAAGACTTCAAAAACCCAAGTTCGAGAAGAAAAGGATTTGCAGAAAGAGGAGTTTGTCAAAGTCACAACAAAATGCTGTACAACTATGATTTTGTTCCACTTGTAACTATAGTTTAATGTGTTTCCAATAATATGTTTAAGGATAGATGAAAAAACCCACTAAAAGCAACAAAGGGGCAGTCTTGGATATACAGAGGTAGAGCAAAAAAGCAGAAAAACCACAGTCGGTAGACTGCTTATTACTGCATCACTTAACCGCTGCGAAACCACAGCATGACCAAAACGTGACCACACAACAGTTCTCCATGGAAAGAAACAGATGGTTTTCTGAAAGTCAGCCTAAGGAAACAAGAGTGGGTTATTAAGAAACCCAAATACCACAAAAAAATGTTGAGCGGTAACTTGAAGTAATGATAAGTAGCCATGACTAAAGGTTTAAGCTGAATGTAAAACGGGGCATGGAAGGTCTTAAAATGATCACGCAGATCTAGCAAATCAGTGTATGCAAGATGTATGACCTTTTAGTGGTTTTGAAACATACATTATGTTCAGAACAGTGGAAACAGATATTCAGCCGGAAAAAGCAGAGACACAGTTCCTAATCCATTACATCCGGCATGCCGTTCAATAGAAGTTTCAGTGTGTTGAATATTTCAGACGGTGCCTTCAGATAATTTATACCTAAAGTCTGAGAGTTGTAATGCTGATGCAACTCCAGGCATTAAACTTCTTATAGGAATAACATGTTATAGTATCAGAATTTTTTTTTAACTTGCAAACAGAGGAGATAATGCAGCAAGTAAAAAAACTGAATTACCTAATTTCTCTATATTATAATGCAAAAAAGATTTGATAACAATCGAAACATTTGAAGATAAAATGGCATTTGTAATTATTAACACACAAAAGCAAATCAAGACAAAAAAATAATTCCAAATTGATGAGATAACTTCCTGACCCATTTAAAGAAACTCTTAACAAATTAAAAGTTTTAAACTCAGATTTCTGACAAAATGTTTGAGAGCAATAAATCCAAGCAATCTGGCTAAGATAAAGGGTGTTTGTGTTTGTGCTCTACATCAATCATCATAGAAGGATCCTTAAGACTAACATGTCCTCCCCCGCTATGACCATGATAATTTACCCTCCATGATATCTAACCCAGAGCAGATGAAGAATGAGTTATTGGTTCATTCATTAAAGTATTTCACTCAGGATGACTGAAGAGCTAATTACCCCTCAGTAAAAAGTCAGATAAAATTTTGCTAAAAGTAGAATAGAGCAAAATAACATAGTTTTTAGGAAAATAATGACCTGCCCTATTTAAATCTGTTGGGGTTCATCCACATCTGTCATGTCAAAATATCATACTTCAGGATTCAAGGTTTTTAAGAACACATTTCTAGTTTATGAATACAAACGTTCATGAGGTCATTTCAGATTCTGATTTTAAATGGTGAAACTGCAGAAACGTATGTTTATACGTTATATGAGATGAAAGAAAAGCATTACAAGAATAGTGGGTTTTTCGATCTGTATAAGTAATAATATATTTACAATGACGTCTGAAGCAAAGAACTGCATGTGCAGGTGCAAATTTTACCACCTGTACAAAAGTATTTTTAAAAGTGGGACATCCACACAGGCGTACACATAGATAATTCATCAAAATGTTTACAAGCAAACATAACCAAACAGGAAACAAGGCAAGCGATAGCGTGAGTATAAATATATTCTTATAATAAAGCAACTACGTAGCAGATCTACACAATCCGTTTTTTGTTAAAAAAGAAATAATACAGTACTTTAAGGTATTTATTTTATAGCCATGATTTGTTAGTATAATGGAGAACTACTGGGAGAAACTGGACCAATTCAGACCATAACTTACTACAAAAAAACAACAAAAAAAGCTAACTAGTCTTTTAATTTTAGATAGAAGACAAATTTAATCAATCCAAACATATGATCTTTATTACTTTATCTAATTACAACACTGTATAAGAAAAAGGAAACTCTATAACGCTCTCCTTCAATGAAATGAAATGAATAAAGCAAGGAGCACAATAACCATCTAAAATTACATTTAAAAGGATTTGTTTTTCTTGTAATCTTGGTGGAACTAGAAAGATCAGTGATGTGTAGAACGTTTGTAGCCCTCCTGCCTTCTTAGAGGTTATTTATAGACTAACGGATTTGAAGCAATGATAATATGGTGAGGCAGGTAAACTGTCCTTCCAAAAAATACAACAGTATCAGTTGTTTCAACAGACATAGAGGTTATAAATTTCCCTAATAGATCAGTAAAATGCATGAATCTGTCAAGGGTAAACCACAGTTTCCCTTAAACTGTAGACTGTGGCGTATTTTTTTTACCACAAATCGGATCCCCCTTTCAATCCTTTTTCTGATGGCCAGGTCTCCAAATCTTTACAAACCTATTTTTTTCCATAACCAGGATAATTATCTAATAATTTCAAGGAGAGCCAAACTTTTTTTTTTTTTTTTACATAGCATTAAAAGCATTATGTGGGTGTAAACAATGTAAATAAACCACCCACTTATTGCAATCCCCTTTGGAAGGACTCTACCAGTGCTTTCAATTTGTTTCCTAGTTAGTATGCTTGGGCAGACCGGACCTTAAAACATAGTCTAAACATTTTCAACAAGGTTAAGTCTTTTTTTCAGAACTTCAATCTTAGTTTATATCTATTACAAAACCATTAATGAAATGTGTTTGAAATCATTGTCCTGTTGCAGGAACCAACTGCGTCCGAGTCATCTACTTGCAATTCAGTGGACAGGGGTGTAGTCCTAGTTTAATATTCAATCTACTTAAATTTATAAGCTAGGGAAAATTATATCCATGATGACTGCATACAACATTCTGCTTTTACTGTCTGGGCCATATTTCTACCTATGAAATTCTCATTGCACAGATTTAGGACAATGCATACACATTAAAAGCCAAATCCCTGCAAATATTTAGAAGTTGTTGCTCTGACAATCTCCAAAAAAACCATGAAAAGTGTGACTTTAACTTTCTAAAACAGTAGAATTGAATGCTAATTTGGCCCATAATCCTCTGCTAAAATACAGTTTATTGACATGATTATTAAGATTTAAAACTTTTTCTTGAGGGCTAGACTTCTAATATTTTCTCCTGGTTCATGCGCAGCAGGTTTTAAATCTGACAGAATGAGATTGCCTGACACAACCGTTGACCTCCTCCTCTGTGACTTTGCGTCCTTTTAATGTTTAACTGAGTGGGAGCTGTCACTGAAGAGCGAAACCAAATGTTCACGTCAACTCCTTAAATCCGCAGTGCAATCATCACACTAGCAGACCACTCCAGTTGAAAACCTTCATATCCTCTTTCTGACCATTGATAGAAAACAGATGTTGATGCCGCTTTTGTCTGACAGGATATTATGCATCATTTCAAAGATGCGGTTTCTCTCTGTGGGGTATTTCTGTACATAGACAGTCACTTATTTCAAACATAGTTCATTAAAGTCCTGATATGTTACTGCATTTTATTATCAAAGATATCTGTAGCTATCAAGCTCCTACCTACAAATTTTAGCACACTTTCAAATGTTTTTAGTGATTACTTCACAGATTTAAAAAAAAAACTTACCCAGCTGCTGTAAATCATCTAAGGTATTTTGGACTTTTCCTTTCAGAATAATTGAGAAACAACTTGGGCTAATTTTATGCTCTCTCCTTAGATAACCTGTTGACCTAATCATGATAAATGTCTACTTTTCAAATGGTATAAAACAAAAAGCAGATAATGTCACAACTCCTCCTTTTAAAAGTTACGAGATTTTGAAATCTTTACAGAGTATTGAAATCCCTTTATCCTTAACAAAATAAACTAAAAATGTGACATTCATTTGCATTTATCCCCTTTAGTACGTGGATAATGTGAATTTAATCCAGCAAAACCAAATGCTTTCAGAAGTTGACAGACTTTTAAATGTATTCCACATGTGTGCAATTTTATCTTATGTTTGTTAGAGAATACAAAGGCAAAGGAAGGCAGCAAACTGGTCAAAGTTGACGTTGAAGTTTACAGCAAGTTTGGAAATTTATGAAAAAATATCCTTATCTTTGAACAACCGTCAACTGAAAAAACTTAAGGCACAGAAAAAATATTAAGATATGTCTATACTGCTAAACTAACAGGTTAGAACAAGCCAGGAGATGCAGGGCAACTCATGAGTAGATCAAGAAATTTACCGTTCAGGTGGCAGAATCTGTTGGCATGATATAATTATTGCTGTAAGAAAGTCAAAAAGGGCGACATTTGGGACAAGACATGCATAAGAAACTGCTCTAGAAGAAGCCAAAACTAAGGCTGCAGTTAGGCGTATCAAAAAAATGTGAACATTATCTAATACGAAACATGCCAAGCACACCATACCATTCAAATTTCTATTTAGAAACATTGTAAAACATATGCATCACACTAAATTATGTCGTTATAATATATATATATATATATATATATAAAACCTGAATACATTGATTTTTGTGGTTCTCATACTACATTAATAACTGTTAATTATCATTAAACACATGATTATTTATAAAAAAGACATAAATAGATCAACAATAATTAAACTTTTAGCCTACGTGATAATAACAACATCTCTGTAAATATAGTTTACAATAACTAAAAGTAAAAAAGGTGTATGAGATTTTTATTTAAATAACCCCAAAAAATACATAAACTATCATCTATAAAATAAATACTAAGTGAAGCTTCTAGAATGTTTGTTTCGTGATATCATGACACGAGGATCTTTTTAAAAAACATATTTTTTCAACAAAACCCCCCCACAAAAAAACCTTTTCTGAATGATGGCAGACACATACTCTCCATAAATCTAGTCCTTTTCTCTCTTTCAGTCAAGAACATTTATAAATATATCTTTATGAAACATGCAGTAGACCAATAGATATTCTAACTGCTGCATACTTCCAAAATGTTTTTTTTAAAGAGCAATAATCATTAGAGGAAAGACAATGCAAAGAAAAAAAAGAAGAAAAAAGTTCAGCACAGTTTTATTGCAGATAGATATTTGAATTGGTGCACTGAAAGGTAGTCCTGCTGAGACAGCTATTCATAGGGGTAGAATAAATTTAAATTTAATGTGAAAAGCAGATTTTATAAAACCAAAGGAAAAAAAAGAGTGAGTACAGGCCTTTTGGCCAAGATGAATAACCAATTCTACGTGTTAACTCCACTGGAACGTTACGGCTTCTCTCACTGTTTAAATCAATTCGAATAAGCTTAATCTACTTTTTAACAAACGTAGGAACTGCAGCATGGCAAACAAAAACTAGCACTTAGATTTAAAGACACTGATGAAGAACTGTTGCGGTTCTTTTTTTGCATAAAAAAATGGAATGGAAATACAAAGGAATGTATGAAATACTCTAATGTCTCAATGTACAGTTTATCTGATGGAATGTTATCACAGCTTTTTGTCCCTTAAACCAGAATTGCCCCCTGAGTTTCTGAACCAGTGTGTAAATAAAGCTACACAAAACATTTAGTACCTCATAACTGCTGAGAAAAACAACAAAGCAACAATTAAGACACACCAATTTTTGTAATTGTCGAGGGGGTTATAGAGAAAAAAAAGTCTGACTGTGTTCTGATTCTTTTCCATAGACGCAGTTCCTTTACATGATGGCTAAAGCTGTTGTAAACAAAGATTATTAATGTTTCTCCATCGTGGTGATGGTTAACACACAGGATCTGGTTTTCATCTTGGATTGTCAAGAGGCTTGGGAACCAGCATAACATAAATAAAAGTGAAGTCAATATGAGGTGTATTCTCCTGAATTCTAAAAAAACAGTGTTATATAGCTAACTGGATAAATGCTAGTATGGATTTTGAAGGCCAATAAAAATTGCAACCTTAGTTGCAGTGATCTAGCCTATTTAGTAATCCATGTAATCCAGCTTTTTGTTATAACCCACTAAAAGGAGACTTTGGGCCCATAATGTAATGTGTATGCCAACTATGTACATATAGTTGGCATAGCCAGCAATTACTAGCAGACCGACAAATAAAAGAACAGAAACACAAGTCTTTACGCAGATAAGCTACACTACTGGAAATAATGATCATAAACTAATCTGTGTGCAATTCATTGCAAAAACACAATGGGCCTCAACGCAGAAAGCACTGCCAAAGTGGGACAAACAGGTCACTGCTTATCATCTTAATCAGACCCGTCACTGGTTTTAAGCAAAGTATTATGTTGCAATCATAGGAATTTGTGATTTAAGTGAGTTTGGAACGGAAAACCAACAAGTTCCTTTTTTTTTTTACATCCAACTTTTGAGCCAAGCACATTTACCTCCATGGTATGTAGAGCTGTGAATACAGGCACGGAGTCTGAAGGCTGAAAATGCTGAACCCTGGCACATTAGAGGAAAAACAGAAGAAACCAAACAAAACGATCCCTATGTGGAATAAGTGAAAGAGTCAAAAAAAAGAGGAGGCCTGAGTTGGCACCAGTGTTTGGTGTCTCCTCTGCTTCCTTTCACAACATGATAAATAGCTTCAGAATGAAAGCTTAAGCTTCGCACACTGTTGCATAACACATACCACAGTATGAGTCTTTTGTCTTAAAATATCTAAACCCGATTTAAAAAAGCAATGAAAACAAAAAAAATTAATTATAATGATAAAAATAAACAAAAAAACTATTCACTCGCTTAACCAAACAAAAAGTTCAGCAATAAACAATAGCTTGTCAAAGTATTCTTGCCTCATTTCTTCAGATTTTATCACCTTACAACTACATGCCTTTTGAAAGTCTTACATACATGTGCAGCTCCTCTGAGTCGATACGATGTAGAAACCTCCTGCGTAGGTGAAAGTATTTTGGAGTATAATTCTATTAGCTTTACACATTTGGACAATAACATTTCTGCTCACTCTGCCTCATAAAATGAGCTCAAGCTCATGTCAGATTGGACTGTCTGTGAACATCACATTTCAGCTCTTGGCAATAATTCCTAATTAGATTTAGGTCTGTTCTTTGACTGAGTTATTCTAACACAACACTAAATGAACATGGCTTGATCCAAACATTTCCATCATAGCTCTGGCTGCACATTTAGAGTTGTCTCCACCTCTGCCTCAAGTTTTTTTTTTTTTTGCAGACCTTCTCCCTGGGTTGCCTCGTGTTTATCTCATCTTTCGATCAACTGTGACAAGCTTCCCTCTTCTAGCTAAAGAAAAGCATACCTTGATCACAGTGCTGTCACCACCATGTTTAACCCTAGAAATCGTACATCAAGAATGATGTCCAGTGTTAGTTTTTAACCCCACCTAACGTTTTCAAGTGCATCAAAACACTCGATTTTGGCTTTGTTTGACAAGAGCATCATCTTTTGATATGTTTGCTTTGTCCCAGAGACGGCCTTTGACAACTCAGACTTCCTACAACTGTCTTTTTGTTCATTGCTTTTTTTCTATTTTACCATTTCCATAAAGAAGAGATTTAAAGAATGCAGGACTAAGATTTTACTGTATAGGTTAGTTAATAGGGCAACAGGACATTTTATGCCTTCCTTTTGTCACAGGAAGGAGTTTGCATGTTCTCCCTGTGCATGCATGGGTTCTCTCTGGGTACTCCGGCTTCCTCCCACAGTCCAAAGACATGATTGTTAGGCTGATTGGGCACTCTAATTTGTCCTTAGGTGTCAGTGTGTGTATCAGTGGTTGTATGTCTCTGTGTTGCCCGGCGATGGACTGGCAACCTGTCCAGGGTGTACCCCTGCCTCTCGCTCGTTGTAAGCTGGGGATAGGCACCAGCAGACCCACCCGACACCAATAGGGACAAGGGTGTATAGAAAATGAATGGATGGATGTTTACACTGTTACATAAGTCATTAGGTTACTTTTGAAGACTAATTTTTGCAATGGATTTTATTCGGAGGTATAGGACACATGGAGTTGCATACAAAACCAGAACCATTTTTAAAAATTTTTTTAAAGGCTAAAAAATTAAAAATGCTCCTTGTTAGACTTTTTGCTCTTCGGATTTGAATATAACATAAAATGCCACTAAGATGTACAAGAATTGATGGTTGTTATGTAATAAAATTTGAGAATTTTCTGAATATATATCAGGGTATTTATGTGTATCTTGATAGGGTTCATAACTATGCAACTCAATGTTCCAAAGCTAGTGAAAACCGTGAGAAAAAGCATTTTCAGCAATAAAATTTTCCGACTTAAAAGATGTTTAAGAAATAAGCCAGTTACATTACCCTTGTTGCGGCAAATACTGTTCAATATTTTCCCATGGATGTAATCAAATTCAAGGCACACTATAGTTTTTAAAGTCATCTATAAGACCATTTAATTGATAATAAAGTGGATTGTTAGTTTAGTCTTCAGATCACACTGTGCAGGTGACCTGAAATCCACCCTGGCAGACGTTATCTTAGCTTTTTGCTGAAGCAATCTTTCTTCTTTAAATAAACTGTGTGTGAACCAATTTGTGGCTGCAACCAATAACCATAAACCGACATCATTATGTTGTGTTTCAGACGGGAAGATCAAACACGATGTTACTTAACCATGGATGGAGGTCAGTTGAGCAATGCAGAGCGAAACCTTTTTAAAATTTAGCGTCTTGGATGGGATACCCAAGAATCTGTCTGTTTTTAGCTTGACAAATCTTTCCTTAAAAGGGCCTTGAGGACAACAATTCGTTATAAATAATGATCTTTGATGCATGGTTGAAAAATGAACGTTTCACAACTGCCTTTCTGAAACCAAAACATACTTGACTTTACCATAAATCACAATGAGTCTGTAAATAAAGTATCCAGTTCCACTTTAGCCAGCAGCCGCCCCAAACAAGGCTAAAGCGCCCTCAAAAGTTTATAATCAAAGCAAATGTTAAGAAGTGGTTTGGAGATGTTACAGTAGCATGTCTGGACTCTTTGTTTTAGTTAAACGATTTATCTTCTTGGAAGGTTAATTTCTAAACATCAGTGTGAATGCCATTCTTGATTGTGTTGCTTTACACAAAATCCATACCGTTTGTCACATGTGAGTCATTTTAAACGATTCACGTTTTTTCCATGAGGTCAGTGGATTTTCAAGTATCTCTTACAAAAAAACTACTTTCTTAAATCTGCATTGCGCCTGTGAGGCTGTGAGCAAACGGGAAGATCAACTTCTAAAAATGTTAATTGTAGCCTTAGACAGCAGATTTGTTGAAAATGTTTGTAAACTCTTTGGTGTCACAGATTAATGATGACACCATTAAAATGAGACAATGGCTTGTAATGGAGCTATCCATCTATTTCTACATATAAACACAGCACAAGATAAAAAGCGAATGTAAATATGTAAGTAAACGTAACTGCTTGTGCAAACAGAATTCAAGCTGCTTACAGGAAGCAAACATCAAATATTGTATTTTACATGGACTTTTTTTTTATCTAATACTTTTTATCACTGCTTCCAGATAAATAAATAATATTAGAACATTCCAGGCTTTGAAAAGAGTTCCGCTTTAAAAATGAGAGCCATATTTGAGTAGACCTATTACAGTGAATTCATATTAACATCATGCATCAATATGGATAGTAGTTTTTTCTACCTCCAGTACATGAATGTAACTTGGTGTACCTGTAACATGTGGTAACCTCTCCGGTGGACTTCACGCAGGGATACTTTATGGTGGAAATCTTATTCTCAGAGCATTTCTCCCTGGCAAAGAGAAAACATCAACTTTTGGGGAGACTTCAAAATATATATATTCTTTTTACACCTGATGTTAATAATAATAATAATCAGTTACCCCTCACTTGCATCCTCGTCCTTGTAAGACCACAGTAAAGCTCCAGAGAAACACATGCAGGTGACGGTGAGCAGGAGAGGAGCTGTGCTGGGCTGCAGCCGCATGACTGTCCAGGCTTGGAGCGACTGGCTGCTCTTGCTTTCACTACAGCGGCTGAAGGGTTAGGAGGGAGGTGGGCAGGCAGACCCTCCCATTCACCCAGCCCGTGGTGAATCTCCAGCAGAGTGTCTCACATGTTACCCAATTCTTCTTTTTTTCATGTCACCACGAAAAAAACTTCTATTTTTGTTTTTGATCATTCAGACGAGTTAAAGTTCTGTACAAGTACATACAAAAAGGTAGATATGCAGGAAAACACTGGCAAAACATGTACCCGCGAAGTCAGATTGGACTGGGTTACAGGGGTAAAAAAAAACAACAACTTCAGGTTACAAGCAGTTTTTAGAAGAAAAAATAATGTATTAAAAATAAATAAATAAATAAAAGGAAACCTGGTAGACGCACGCACACTAACACGCGCCTGTTTTTGTAGAGCGTCAAAATCTTCGCTGCCCTCGCGTGGCTGCAACAGAAATAACCTGGCTATATATTTGGCTTACAAGCATGGGTGAAATGCTAGCAATACCAAAAGTAGTACATGTAAAACACGTATTTAGGCCGAGATAGTACATTAGTAACTGGGTTTCATTTTTTTAATTTTCTTTTTACCAACAAGAAGTCAGAGCCGTGATTTGTTGATTGGTTGGAAAACCCCTTAAAAATACAAACCAATGTTTGCAAAACCTTCGACATATCCATAGAGCAATAATTGAAGCATAAGTAAAATCTCCTTAATCTTAATGATAAATGATCAGATAAAACAAAATTAATAGCAGAAGCTTAAAAAATTCACTATTTTGCAAACCCGGTGTATAGGTTAGACCAAATGCAAAGGTTCTTGAAAACGGATTAGATAATTAGAATTGAATGTCAGTATGTATTGATGTGATTTAATTTTCTAAACACCTTAGAGAATTATTGAGAAGTTAAATGCGATTACAAGAACTACAACAAGAATGAAGCAATGCTGCCCGCATGAAGGTGATGCTGGCTGGCCGTTCCTATTTGCTGTCCTGTGTGCCGTACAGCATACACACACACCTCCTCAAACCCTACAAAGTTGCTTGTCAATAATATAATAAACAAAAAGCTTTAATTAGAGTCAAATGTCAGCTTAGAAGATTTTAGTGCACAGCAGTATAGTCTTAGTGGTGTGTTGTAAACTGTGATCACACCACAGGCAGATTCCCATTCCCATTGAATGCATATGCAGATAAGCAATAGAATAAGTGTACAGTTGACATGCATGTTTTTTTATTGATGATCCCTTTCCTCATGGCTGTGCAGCCCTGGGCAGAAAGCCATACTGTGCGTAAACAATAGCACCACGACAAAAACATCCTCTCTCAATTAACATAAATATCACTCAGTAACAGTAAGAATCTGAGAAAAGATATTTAACAACACATTTTTTTTTTAGAAATGTTTGGGAGTCTCAAAGGAATTTCCACTTAAATAATCTGTGTCAGAGCAACCAGGAGTTAGATCAGCTAAGTCATCCTAAACAAAGCCAAGCAGTGTGTTAAAAGAAAAAAAGAGAGCATGCTAATTTAATTGAGTGTCTAGGAAAAGAAAAAACAACTCTACCAAAGTACTGCAGGACAAATAGGATATTTTTAACCTGAATCCCAGTGGCTCTGTGTGTGTTTCATTTTATCAAGTTGAAACATAACTGATTATCTGGCAACTTTATAAATTATAGCAATGCACATTAACAGCTGCTTCAGTCTGCAGAGAAGAACATCTTCTTTCACTCTGACAAATTCTAACAACATATTAAGCAGTGTAATGATCAGCGGGAAACACATAGTAACTTCCATGCTCTGCTGAACTACCTTTACACATTTACTGGCTCACAGTATATAGGAGGTGATACTGCTGACGTTATTCATGAGTTACCTTGACCTGAGTCTGGGCCTATTGGGGAGCCTGGAGTGTTTACCTAGAATTGCACATCTCAAGAGTTCTTCAGTTTCTAAAAGGACACAAGATGGTATTACAGCAGAGCTACTGAGAAGTCTGTAAAAGATATCCTTATGAAACAAGAGGACATTGGTTTCTATTACATCTTTTTTTATCTGGGAGGGCAGTGACAAAGGGGCATTAGTGACACAGCATTAGTTGGTTTCAATACTGGGGAAAGGTAATAAAATGGATCCAATTACCCAAGATATATGATCTTTTACACTCACAATTGTACCTCTTGGAGAATCATGAGGCAGAAAATGACACCTGGAGTCCTCCTGAAAGGCTCTGATGAAGCGTGACCGTTTTCAGGGCAAGAGAAAGCAGTGTTTCACCGGTCTGGTGGCTTCATTAATACGGATCCCCTACAAGCACTGTACTATCCAGCTCCAGTTCTGTTTTAAAGGGGTTGCACTTCAGCTTCTGGCCACTTGATGGCCCTTTTGACCAACAGATCGCACCCACCCCACCACCACCACCCCTTATTTCGCCACTATCGTCATCATTGCCCACAAAATGGATGACAGCTTTTTAGAAATATCAGCGTGCGTCACGACTGTGAGGTGCACATGCTGGGCCGTTTACGTTCCACCTGTTCTGATGATGCCTCAGCAGCCTTAGAGGCATGGAGAAATCATGTCTGCAACAAACAGTTGGATACTGACACTGCATCAAAGCAAGAGGACGAAAATCACAAATTCTACAACATAGAGACAAAACAGTTAACTCTAACAAGTGAATAATATATGGGAAACTCTTCATTGTGCTCTGCTCACTGGGTTTTGTGCACAAGCACAAAACATGCTTTCCATGCTTTTTGCCATTACTGAGGATGACCTTGCTTTTAGAGTTCTCTTTAAAAGTGTAACCATGTTTCTGATAATTACAGAAATTTGTTCTGTTGATGTTTTTAGTCATCTATGGGTCGTTAAGGCCACATTCATATTATTTCAAAGGCCTCTAAATGAGATCAGACATAAAACCGATCGAGGAAAGAACATAGGATGTTGCTTTGCATGGGGAATTACCAAAACCCTCTCTGTTGTCTTAATTGGCCCATTGATGTATCTGTAAGAGTAAAGTTACCTTTGGAGGAAGGGAATTATTTCACTTGGCCAAATTTTCTTGACATATCCATTTGGCAAGAATAAAACAAACAACATATGTTGTTGTATACTGGTGAATTTCTAATAAGTGCCATGAAAAGCATTTCACTGTCTTGCAGGTTTCTGAAATTGACTCAAACCCTTTTTTTGCTTAATGGATTCCTCACGATGCAGGCCTACAGCAGTGGACTACACCTGCAAATATATCGTTGGTCCATAAATGCTTTTGCACACACGGGATGACAATGAAAACTCTCTTCCCCTCTGTCTGTCTTGCTCGTCTCAGAGTGCAGCACTGCAGTGCCTGTTTGCACGTGCTCAGACAGAGAGACTAAGGGACAGCCCTGAAAATATGAACAGCCTTCATTATAGACATCATAATCTTGCAAACAGGCTTTGAATCATGACAAACTTAAGAAGAATAGAAAACATTGCTGTGGACGTGGGCAGATCATTTCCAACATGGATAAACGTAGTCTTTTTATCAAGACAGTTCTGCTTTGTCAAGGTCACTCTCTCTCTCTCTCTCTCTCTCTCTCTCTCTCTCTCTCTCTCTCTCTGTGTCTCTCTCTCTCTCTATCTCTCTCTCTCTCTCTCTCTCTCTCTCTCTCTCCACCAATCTCAAAGTGCTTAGAATTAGTGTTTTGTGGAGACTCTGTCATACAGCTTCACTGTGAGCACTGGATGGTTTTTTTTATTTCTTAACATCTGGTACTGTTTCGGCAATTTATTACGATCAAATTTGCTCTTTGCCCTTAACTTGTTCTGTCGATTAGATCTAAGTATGTAGTAATTTACTGGAAATTCCAATTGCGTTTTTTCAATCGCCCCCCAATACCGGGTAAACCTAGTAAGTGACAATAATTTTTTTCTTTTTAATTATAAAATTATCTAAACTCTCTGAAATTCCTAAATTTTTACGTACATAAAAATAAATACTTGTACATGTATTTTATTTGAAGCGTATGTAATGAACCATATACATTTGAACATAATTTCGGAAACTCAGAGAAAAGTGCGTGATAACAAATTTCTTTTTTTTTTTATAAACTAATGTTAGCTTCTTTATACTACAATCCTTACATAAGATCCACTAGAACCGAAGACCTGGAAAAGTATCAGTAACTATGGTGAATTGGAGGACCAAGGTTAAGGTTGGGCAGGCTGGTGATGGCACAACTATTACTGTAATGTATAATAGGCCATTGAATAGAAAGCAATTGTTTGAAAGCTGCAACTAATATTCATACAATTTTCAACGGACTGTAACTGACGTTGACTCTGTCTCTATGACTCTGTCTCTATGACTGGGCAGAAAAGATTACATACTACCCGTAAAGACAGGGCTTTGATTTGGTGCACTGCTATTTTCCTCATTCCCTCTGTTTTTGTTGTCTTACTTTATTCTTTTTACTGCTATTGTGTGTGAGTGTGTGTATGTATGTGAGCACACATGCACATACCATTACCAGGGACCTTGTAACCACAGAAGATTGCTCTTTTTGCACTCTTCAAGTGATCTACCCAGGGTTTTGAACCACTCTTGTTGGTTTATTGCTTTAAATTGAGATGCCTGAATTAGTTTTTCTATAGCACTTTTCCAAATCACTTGTCTGCTCTCGGTTTCGGTCATGCTCTCGGTCTATCTTCACAACAACAAAAAACAAACAAACAAACAAACACACTCACAAAAATGAAAAAAATAAATAAAAAATGTACTTGCTTTTCTCCCCTCGACTTCTCACTGTGATGCCATGTCCCTAACACGCCGACTATCTTTGGAATTAATCTGTTAAAGTATTACTGTTTTTACTGTCTCAATTCAAGCATTCGGGTTGAAAAACTGACTGTGTTTTTTTATATTTCCACAGAGCCATCTAGAGAAGAGAGGTAGAGAAAAAAATGCAGTTCCCGTTTTAGAAAATTACTCTCTGACATTCAGCCAGCTCTAAAATGTCACTTGAGTGTTCCAAATCAAGTACATATGTTCTGAAAATATCTCATAGACTGATCAGTTTAGCCTTTTATATTCATTTAACTTGATCTATCATCAGTCACAATCAATACAAATGACTTTGTATGAACATGCTTTTAACTCTAGTTGTTCCAGTTGAAACAAATCAAAATGACATGCCTAACTCTGATCCTCCTTCAGACATGACTTAATGTTTGGTGTCTAGTACTTCCAGAACCAAATTGTATTGTCTTTGATTTGATTTTTATTTTTTTTTTGTGAAAGACTAACACAAAGGCAAGAAGGAGGGAGATGTCAACTGATATTTGTTTAGTTTTGCCAAAAAAAATTATAAAATTGAGGGCTGCATACACATGCATACCATGATTTATAAATGTTGTGGAACAACCTTTCTGGCTGCAAGTCTTTTAAGATAAATGAAGCTCACCAGATACAGAAGATCAGTCCAAACAAATCACAAATAGATTGCAATTTGAAATTGCGGAAATTGCAACTTGCCTTGATCTATTTTTTCGTTACTTCTGACTTGCTTCTTGACGAAGAAAAACATTCCCAAAGCATAATGCTTTCACCAGTATTGTTGAGAAACGGTGTGTTTTTTGAGATGCTTGTTTCTCACAAAACAGAATTTTGTGTTTTAATTAAGTTTTAGTCTCATCTTCTTACACAGATTTGCCGCATAACCCGTAGACAACTGCAGAGGCGGAATATTTTGGCTTTTGAGTTTAATATCTCCACAATTTTGTTAATCGGCAATGAGGACTGTATTTCTGAAGTACGTGAATACTTGAAGGTACTAGCTTTTGAAAGAATCAAAAGTGCATCCCTACAGTAGAGCTTACCAAATGTATAAAATCGATTCTAAGGTGCATAAAGCTGCTCTCCTCAGATATAAGCGATTTGATCTGACATTTTGATTTTATTCGTTATTGTTTATAAGTCAGAGTCAGCCCCTTTGACCCATTAAAGGTGAAAGCATACATTTTATCCCCAGCATATAGAGTCATGTATGTGTTTGTGTGCGTTTGCTGATGTGGCGTTAAACTATAGAAGGCAAGGCCAACGCAAAGCACAGTCCTTACCGCCACAGACGTCACCACTGTGATTTTAGTTTAGGTTTCTTCCTGCTAAAGATCATGACACCCCCACACATTCCATTCCAAGTCTGCAATGAAGCTGGCTTGCTACTGCTGGTGTCAGCTGCTCACTAGTGACTCACCGTTGCAATAAAGAGACGTGAAAAATATTATTTTCTGATTTTCACTTCCTGTAAGCATCCAGAGTCTGTGCTGAATATCTATCGACATAGGATGATTATCCTTTTCGTCAAAGTTTCTAAAACCTCCTTAAAAGTACTGTCTCCTTTGAAACTGCATTTTCTACTATGATTTCTCAAATATTTATTTTAAAAACTCAATCTATGACTACTGTAAGATTTTAAAAATCTAGAAACCAGCATTGAAAAATAACAAAAAAGCGAGAGAGATAATTACGAAGAGAGTGAACCTGACAGCAGTGCAACTGTTTGCAGACTAAATGAATCTACAATCAATACATTAAACCTTAGTGACATGTCCTTGAAAGGGTCACATTGCTGCTGCTCCCTGTTCTTAATCTCCCTGACCAGAACTGTCTTAGAGTCCCTCCTGCAGTTCGGCCAGTTCTATTTTACCACCTATACCACACACAAAGGATCTTTCCACTACAATAATTCTTCTCTTTATCCTGCTATCCCACTTGTTCATTTAATCCAGTCTGTGTATGTGTTCATTGTGAGTAACTTACAATAGTCTATTTAAGTTACAAATTTTAGTGTCCTATAAAGGTTTAACAAAAATGCTTTTTTTCCATGATAAAATGTAATGTATATTATTCTGATTTATTTTTGATAGACTTCTTTTTAAATTATTATTCAAATACCCGCCTACTCTGATTATATTAGTCGATTTACAATTTTACCCAATTGTCTTTGCAAAATAGCTCAAGTTTAATGATGTTAAATGGGATATCTGTGGAAATCGATTTCAAAATTATCTATATTTTTATATAAGATTTATCACTGTACTGTGTAATTTTAACAGATTTTATTTAAACAATATCACTGTAGCAGTCATTGTTTGTTTAGGGTTTCAGCTGAGATATTTCAAATTCAAGTGTAGTGCAGCCTCAAACATGTTTTCATAATAGATTTCCCAATACGTAATTACTCCTGAACTAGGTTTCTGAAATCCTTGGAAAGTTGAATGACAGTTGGCAGACTTCATCTCATCCGGATGCAATAGAGTGAAGTGGGTACTTGAATAACTGGACTGAATTTGCACGAAGTGCTAAATAATTCTATTACATTTTAGCAGTAATAAGAACCATTTAAAAACCCTTCCACAATTATTCAAACCAACTTGTTGTCCAACTTTTATATTTACATTGAACCATAAATTAATACATTCAAAAGGCCCAGGAGTCTTTTTCGAACCTTTCTGTATTAGAGATAAGGACTTGATACCTAAGCTCCAAAAGAAAAATCAACCAAGTCTACTGTGTGAATCAAAAATTGATTCTTGATATAAAAATATATTCTTGGTATAATTAGTACATTTGAATATATCTAATGATCAGCAAGATAACACAGAATGGAAAAGGTAAACAAAGACAAACTGTCATGTTTTTCAGGTATCTGACCCACATAAGCAGAGGAATCTCAGAAGT
Organism: Orestias chungarensis; assembly: GCA_032876305.1. Classification (NCBI taxonomy): domain Eukaryota; kingdom Metazoa; phylum Chordata; class Actinopteri; order Cyprinodontiformes; family Cyprinodontidae; genus Orestias; species Orestias chungarensis. The sequence continues at coordinate 11,875,908 of JAVLVB010000002.1, forward strand.
ACAATAATAAAAACATTTATTGAATGTTGTGGATGTGTCTTGAAGCAGGAAGCAATGGTCAGGGCAGGGAACGGAAGAGGAATCCAGGAAAATTTAACAGCGACGCAGGGAACCGGAGACTTCTGGAGGTGAGACGGAGAAGGTGAGTTTGTTGGCAGTTGTGCGGAGGTGAGTAGAAACTCAGCTTACTGTTTGTTGGTAGATGATGACACAAGGGAAGGGTGAGTGGAGAGACTTTCCAGCGAACTTCCAGGTGGTAGTTGTCCAGGGGGTGCACGGCAGGTGGTGAATGGCTGAAACTGGCAGACCGAGCTGAGCACAATGTGTAGAAACCAGAGAGGTGAGAGTCCAGAGGATCTTGACGGAGGGAGTATGAGCACAAAAGAAATTGAACCTGAAGAGACGAGTACAAAAGGGAATTACTGGTGGCACGGGTGAAACAAAGTAACAAAGAAAAACAAAAATAACAAACCACTAGAAAATACTATAAAGACAAGAGACTAGAAAGCAGGCACTAAGAACAGGTAAACGTTACCAAGAGTAAAAAACACAAAGGATCCCTTCTCCTTATAAGCAGCTCAGCCCAATCAGCCCCAACAAGGATCACCTGGACAGGAGCCCAGGTGAGGAACTGCTCCAGCCATAGTGAATGGAGTATGGTGTCTGGAGATTGGATATTGGAGGATTGATCTGCCATAATCCTCCTGAGAGCCTCTTGTGGGTCAACCTGGCCTGAGTGTTCTGTCATGTTTTTCAGGTATCTGACCCACAGTAAACAGAGAACTCTCAGGAGTACAATAATAACAAAGTTTATTGAATGTTGTGGATGTGTCTTGAAGCAGGAAGCAATGGTCGGGCAGGGAACGGAAGGGGAATCCAGGAAACTGTAACAGCTACGCGGGGAACCGGAGACTTGAATGTTGTGTTATAAGAAGCGAGAATGGATGGAGACCTATATCAACGAGTCCCTCGCCGCTGGCATCATTAGGTCCTCCTCGTCTCCTCTGGGTGCAGGCTTCTTCTTCATATCCAAGAAGGATGGTTCGCTCCGGCCTTGCATTGATTATTGGGGTTTAAACAATATCACCATAAAAAATAAATACCCATTGCCACTCATCAACGCCGCCTTCGAGTCCCTACATCAAGCCACCTTCACCAAGTTGGCTCTCCGCAACGCTTACCACCTCGTCCGCATATGCCAGGGAGATGAGTGGAAGACAGCCTTCAAGACCCCCATTGGACACTTCGAGTACCTCGTCATGCCCTTTGCCCTCTCCAATGCCCCCTCAGTTTTCCAGTCATTAATCAACGATGTTCTCCGTGATTTGTCTCCGTCTGAAGCTGTTCAAGAAGTGATTGTGCTATTAGAGACTGCTCGCATCCGGAATCAATGAGAACTGAGAGTTGGTAATTGCGCTGCTTGTGTGTGAATGTGCCAGGAAGGAGGAGACAAGGCTGACTGGATGGATTGGTCTGGGCCGTCTGTGGCGTCGCGTTCACAGACGGACCCTCTCAGGAAGCTTCTCCTTCCTGAGAGAGGGACACTTGGCGATAAAGTGTCCCGGAGTGCCACAGTAAAGGCACTTCTTGGACTGCATCCTCCTCTGCCGTTCCTCTGGGGTGAGCCTGGTTCGTCCGACCTGCATGGGTTCCTGTCCCCGGGGTGACAATCGACAAGCCTTTGAGGATGTTTTGGATACAGAAGAAGCAGTTCGGGGAGGCGAACAGACAATCGGAGCTCGACTAACCGATGCCCTGTGGCGTACCCTCAACCGGTCTCTTTCTCTCAGACGACCTTCTATTCAGGCAGCTAAAAATATTAATCCCTCAAGGGAACACAGCTCATCAAAAAGGGCTAATTCATACTGCAAGGCTTCATTTATAGCATCAAAAAACATTTTCTTTAATGAACATAAGTCCCAGTCTAGGTGCCCAGCCAAAGTTCTGAACTCAATAGCGAATTCAGAAAACATTTTTAGAACCTTGCTTGAGTTTACGTAACCTCCAGCCCAAGGATACCGGGTCATTTTCTTGACCAAAAACCTCTCCACCTCTTGACCAAAAACGAGACTCCGCCCGCTTCATCCTGAAATTCATGAAAAATCAAACCAAACTCAGGAAATCTATGAAAACGAGACTCTGCCCATTTCAGCGCTTTACCGGACATCTGAACGATCATAAACGCTATTTTGGGATCATCACTAAGAAAAGACTGCGGTGAATAAATAAACAACAAAGAACACTGCAGTACAAACCCCTCACAGTCGCCAACCTCCCCAGAATACCTCTCCGGAACAGGAAGTGGAATTCTCGCGGGAAACCATAATCTGAAATTGACAATGCGGAAGTGGCGGAGATGGTGGATGGTATGCTGCAGCGCCCTCGTAGGGTGGAGGAACTGAATCGGCGGTACGTGGTGTCAGGTTCTGAAGCAAGTAATCTGAGTAATCTGATCAAGGGTGTGGTTAGTAGCAGCTTGTTGCTTTGAAAGGGAACGGAGTACGGTGTCATGAGATTGGATAATGGAGGATTGATCTGCCATCATCCTCCTGAGAGCTTCTTGTGGGTCAACCTGGGCTGAGGGTTCTGTCATGTTCTGTCATGTCCCTGGTTGTCCCCCTCGTGGACAACCTGGGAAAGTGCTGAAAAGTCTCACTATGACACAAACAACAAAAATGAATCTATTGCTGCAGATCTAAAGTACAAAATGAACCCTCAGCTACCTATTAATTAATCCATTTATACTGTAGGACTGTTTCAAAATACATTTTCAACACTGTGTTATCTTGCTAATCATTAGATATATTCAAATGTATTAATTATACCAAGAAACTATTTTTATATCAAGAATAAATTTTTGATTCACACAGTAGCCTTGGTTGATTTTTCTCTTGGAGCTTAGGTTCACGAGTAATTAATTATTGTCTTTTCTAATGATATAGTTACCTCTCTGAGAATCTCTTAGTAAGAAAATGAATAGGTTGTTTTCATTTCTTCATTGATAGTCATTTTACAAAAGACTTTCCGAGATAAAAATTCTGATGAATCTTACATTAAATTTTTTTAATGTGAATAAAAATAACATTTTACTCAGAAAAGGGATCTTTTCTGCATGTTCTCTGAATATATCCTCAGTTTAGCTTTAAAGCACAAAAACAGAAGAATAACATTTGGTATTTTTGGAGATGTCACAGATGAAACAGCATAGTTAAATCATTTAACCCTAGTTTACATTTATTAATAGATAGAATGATCCATAGATTTATATAATTATCATGCTTGCATATATGTGAGGCAGTTTTTACTGTTAGAAGGAAAATAAAATCTCAATTGACAGTAAAATATTACATAATAGCATCCCCATTGGTTTGCTTATTGTCGCCTCGGGAGACAGTTTAAACTTGTAACAACCATCACTGACTTTTATAATCCAGCTGCTCTTGTTTTTGAAAAATCTCTTCTGTTGCTTTGTTTGCACACATTAATGTCTTTTCATAAGAGAGGGTTGGTTTAGAGTTGACCTGCATTGCTCAGTTTAGTATATAAGCACAGAAGGCCGAGCTGCGTCTCAAACAATGATCAGTCCCGGCAAGCTGTAAACACCAAGGTGAGGATATTCCCTCTGGATGATTTACTTTCCTCTCTGTCTCCTCTCCTTTGTGTCAAGCTGAATCATAGACTGCATCTACATACAGAATGCCATACTTTTTTACTGTATATGAATGTAAAAATATTTTATGTGTTTGGAAAAGTGTCAACAGACATCTGGAAATTACAGACATATTAATCCTCAGATTAAAACTGAACAGAAATACAAACTAAACACGAGACAACCAATTTTGCGTTCCATGTAGCTGGATTATAGTGTATTTTAATTTTAATGTTTAGAAATGATTCATAAATATGGTTCAGAAAGTACAATTTACTATTTTTACAGGGGAAAAACATAAACATAAACATAAAGACAAAAGAATTATATTAGCATATATATGATGTGAAAACTAAGCTAATTAAAAACTTCACTAAACCTCCAGTTGGTTACAGTAGTTGAAAAAGTTCACCTTAATAAGATAGACATGATATGTCTCCCAATTTTCTTGTAAAATTTATATTTATTTGTATGTAAACAGAGGTAGGAAAGGAATATTTGGGACATGAATTGCTGGGTTTAGCACAGGGTGGAAATCATACCAATACAAGACATTAAAACAGCTTCATGGAGGTTTAGGCGTTATCTCTAGAGAGATTCAGGTATAGGAGAGCCTCAAAGAACAAGAACAAGAACAAGAACAAAAACAAGAACATATATGCTGCAGATCATTAAAAAAAAACTGTCCATTATTTCTCAGAAGCAAAACCTCCCAGTGAAGCTAAAGATTTTCTGCAGAAAACTTGGCTGCTTTTTAAAATGTTTTGACAAGCTAAAATGTATAGGCCCATTGCTGATCAGGTTGGCACTGAACTAAGAGCGTACTGCTCAGCGTGACATTAAATGCAAATATTTGGACATGGTCCAAGTGTTCTTTTAATTGTTTTGTATATCATGGATTGGAGCCAAACTATCAATCATTGGGTTCTAAAACCCAATGATTGATGATTGAACCCAAGTTGCAAAACCTCTAATCTTAATTGAACCCAATTTAATTTAGAAGCAAATGTTCTTTTAGATCTCATGTATCATGTTGTTTACTGAAGACTATATTTGCAACCTCCTTACAAGTTTCTAAGAAACACAAAGTATTATTTTTGTGGGACCAGCAAATTCACACCTGAGGACACCTGAGTCTTTCCGAACCTTTGGCATCTTATAAGTTTTTATAAATAATAATTTTTTTCTTAAGTCTGTACTTTAATGTGATTTTGTTCTTTTGTATAACTTTTTATTTGTTTAGTTTCTGAATATATTTCTTAAATGGTCATTCTCTGCTCAAGAGTGTTCATATTTCTTTAGAAATAGTTAGAACATATTTTTGGTATGATAAGGTATACTCCCAATTTTTCCTATAAAAGTTGATAGATTTTTGATTTAGACACTGTTTTGAATTACTATTTTATTTCATTTGTTGTTAAAGATAAGTATTTCAGCAAACACATTAGACTTAATTCAATTAAAGTCATTAAAGTAAAGCTTTTACATTTGGTAATGTAGATGTGGATTTGTACTCTGTTTTAAGCAAACCAAGGTTTCGTAAAGATTCCCTACTTGGTTATATTCTGTCAGGGTAAAACCCTCTACTACAAGATCAGGATTCATTTATAATCGTGTTCTCAACATTTAAACAAAAGCAGGTTACTTTTAATGATATTGTCCACCATGCTTCTACTCTTTTCCTATAGATTTTTGTCAAGGTTTTGGAATATCTCAAATATTTAAGTCAAAGAATCCTGTTAACACTGCTGAAGTTGGTCTGATTCTATATTTCAGAAGTTTTTTCTAATTTACTTAACCATTTTTCAGCAACATAAATTGCAATGCATTAACTTTGTATTATATACTATCAATACATTTATTCTATATCATATACATTTTTTATAATTCTTTAAACTCAGCAGCAGCAATATGTTGGAGGTGTGGGTATGGG
>JAVLVB010000002.1:11884507-11920320 GCA_032876305.1 Orestias chungarensis
AGTCTGCCCAGTTTTGCTTGGATGTTGTTTTCTAAGTTTTTGCTGACCAAACTATCCTTAAACCTACAAAGTTCAGTCCGTCCATAACTCATACGCATGAGACGCATAAGTTTGGGCTCGGAACCGACGTAAAAACTACTTAAATCAGGGTGTTCACTAGGAGCGTGAGAAGCCGCTGCACTACCGCGCGCCGCCATCAATATAAAAGTTGTGATATAAAATTTCGTTACAATGAAACAGAAAACCATTGGATTATCACACAGCATCTGTCAGAGTATCAAGGGCAAATCCGGCCATATGAGGGTGATCTGAGGTAAAATGGCAAACATATTGCTTAGATGATCTAACATTTTTCTGCTTAAAGGTTTTCCTCTTCCTCAACAGCTTATTTCATATGAAAAACTTGATCCACTTATGAAACAGTGTTCCTTTATTTTATTTTATTCATTTTTGTTAGTCACACAGACACATTTTCAAAACTATGCTTGCACAAAACGGTTCTCATTGTTGTCTGGGGAGTTGAGTTTCCTTAGAATATGCGACACATGTCAGGCGAGGTACCCAGATGACGGAACACATCTGCACCACCCATTTTAGAACCTGAGGTTTGCATGAGAAATTCAGTGCAAAGACTTACTACTTACAATAACAATGGGATTAAAGACCTTTCAGATGAGGAAAAAAAAACCATGAAGTCTTTCTTTTGTTCCAATCTTACAGCAAGATTATGTTTGGATCTTATCAGACATCTGTCATGCAAGAAGCCGACTAAACTGCACAATATGTGGATGTAACAGAAGAAAAATGTAATCTGCTGACCTAAGTTGTAGAGCAAGGCCAGTTCATACGATTCAAACACTAATTGTCAATGTAATTACCAAAATGTATGCAAATCTTATATCTTATTTCTTTGTGCTGTTTATAATATTATATAGCATACATTAGCTTTACATTAAGGATTTAAGGATTTTATACAATCTGGTAACTGAATTGCCATCTTATTTGTATCATGTAGATAAGTTAGTACAAAACAGGCATGGCCACAAGAAGATCTAAGCCTGTTATAAAGGAACTAGGAGGTACAGATGTTAGGAACAAATGAGTCTGAAACAGCTGGAGGCAGGTTGAAGCTGGTTGGCACCAAAGTGAAAATAAACATAAAACACACAAATTCAAAATAAATGAAAGAACCTCATTAACTAAAAACTGAAAGAAATATGAAAGCTGATCTTCAATCAGGTCATCTTAATAGTCTTTAATTTTTAAAAGAACAACTTAAAAATATTTGGTATGTTATAGAGTAAACAATGAGGAGGGTAATGAATGGAAAAATTGGAAAAGGAAAAAACAACACACACACAGCTGTTCCCAGGGTGCATTGCGCACTTATACAATAGTTGTAACAAAAAAAAATTACTTCAAAGTTTAGAGGCACAGTGACCCCGAGGTCAACTAAAAAACAATAATGCATTATAGAAATTGTGCACATGATCCTTTATTAAAATAAGAGCTGTTCAATATCGCATTTGTAGCTTCACACCAGGGCTGAAACTGAAGGTAGAGGTAGAAAAACCTTCCATAAACACATTTAAATGTAGACTAGTGCAAAGATTTTAAGGAAATATCTTTGTGTGAATGTGAAACATTTCATAGTAAGACAACCAGGAAGCCTTAGGTCCAATATGATTATCTTTCCACTCAGATGGGGATTTTGAAATTGCTCCAAAAAGATCCCGGAAAGCATGATGTAATTTGGTATGGTGGTCTTAAAACAATGTGCAGCACTTGCACTCCGATTGAGTTTCTCGTTTAGTGCTGTTCTGTGTACTGCAGCTCAAAAACTAAAGTGACTGTAGTTAAGTAACATTTTTTGTGGATTTCAAGACAGGCTCACTAAACTGTTTTTACATTTAAAACACTACAACTAGGGATGGCAAATAATACAAATTTATTTTTTAAATCTAAAAACCTACCAGAATCACACAAAAAAACTTTTGAAACCAGTGATTTTTATTCGGTGTAATCATGAGTAACAGATGTAACAAATATAGTGGCATTAGCAAAAGAACTAGATGTACCCTGATAGAATAATAGCTTCATTTCAAATTTTATTTCTGGAAACATAAAAATGGAAAAGAGATAAGCTTAGGTTGTCTAGCAGACGGTTCGGGATTCCACAGCTTAAAATTGACAGCCTGCAGAGGATGCTCACTGCTTAATCCATTAAATTACAAATACATATTTTGCATGTCTGGGCATGTTCTGTCTGTCTCTTTAATTCCCATACTTTTTTCTCATTGCAATTGTCTTTGTAATTTTAATGACCCCAACAGTTATGATCAAATTTTTGTGTTTAGAAATAAACAAAGGATGACTAAATGGAGAAGCATTATATTACCATTAATGTGGTTATGGAAACTACAACAAACTGTCAAGTCATAGGGGATTTGCTCTAATCTGGCTGGGTTTAGTGATGGAAGGATTATTTACTGTCAGGCCGGAGGCTTTAGGTGTCACATGTCCATAGACTCTAGGACATGGACAGGACTCCATGTCTATGGGAAACCTTGCATATGTATTTGCACTTTGACTGAACAGATTAGATTCCTTTACCAATAAGTGATGCTGACCAACCAATCAATAATCTGAACTTTCAACCAGGATGTGCAGATATGCTTAGGTGTAAACCTGGACATATTAAAATCTGACTTTCAGATGTAGCATCACTCTGAAAATACAAAGGTGTGGGTATCTCAATTGACATAGGTCATATGAAATTTTGCAAGTGACTGTGAAGCTCAGAATGTTACAAGCACTATTTTTAACAGTTAAAACAACATTATGAGACCAACTATGAAACAAATGTAAGTCAGATCACAAACAATCTAGGTAAGTAGTGGCAAGTTATTCTTTCTGTGCTATAGGTTACCATATGTCACAATCTCAACATGTAAACTGAGTCAATTGCATGTTATTCTGAAAATTACCCAAATCATTTTATTAGTATACAAGATTGCTTACCCTTTTTTTATTAGTATACTTATTTATTAGTATTTTGTTATTTATTTATTATTATTTTATTAATATATTTATTTGTATTAGTATACAAGATTGTTTACCCCTTTTCCAGGTGGCAATAGGTAAGAGACAGGCTACACCATGTAAAGGTCTGTGATGAATCACAGGGCGACGCACAGAGCCAACATTCAAGTTCACAGGTACTCATACATAAGGGCAACTTAGAAGAAACCAATTAACCCCAATAGTCATGTTTTGGGACCGTGGGAGGAAGCCAGAGTAACTGAAGAAAACCCATTCATGCACATCCAAAACTCCATACAAAATGATCCCAAGTCGCTTTTTTAACCCAGAACCTACTTACTGCATGTTGCAACCAACCGTACAACTGTGCAGACCCCAACATATGAATTGATTAATCTAAATAAAATAAAAAAAACTAAATTGAGCTGGTTGCATAAGTTTTAGGATGGTGATATTTAAAGAATGATTTTGTTTTAAGAGACTACATTAAAGCTGCAGTAGTTAATAATATGAGAAAGATATTATGGGAAAAAAGATGCTGCAAATCTACTTAATCTGATTGACAGGGTGACAGAGGAGCAACTTGAAGTCAGCCAACAGGAGGTAAGACTGGTAATCAGTGGCCAACTACAGTGGTGTGATAACTTCAACAATATTGTTCAGGGGAGACAGATTTTCATTCTGTTTCATCCTGTTTACCGTTGTGGTTTGATTGTAATACTTTTTGACCTTGTGGATGTGATGAGAGATGAGAAATGTATAATTCCCCTTTCCTTTTCATATTATTAATTAAGGAGAATTATAGTAAACATGCAGACAGTCACTGCCAAAGAAAGTATTAATTTATTTTCTGGTCAGATTTTTTATTTTTTTTAACCAGAATTAAAAAACAATATGTTTTTTGCCAACGAGCATGCCAACTAACTTAAGAGCAGAAATTGTGTATTGTAATATTCCAATCACTTTTCAGCTATTGGTTTCGGCGACCTGCAGACGTTTTAGGCGACATGACCATAGTTACTATACCCAAGTAAATCCAGGAACCTTTGAACCCCAGTTTAAAATATCAGTTTAAAATATCCAGCATACCTTTATTAAAAAATACACCAGATTATCTCCACTGCACAATCTGATCACTACTTTGACCATCTTATCAGAATGACCATTAATCTTCTGAGAATGTCAGACCCTTCTGTCTGCTCCGTCGCAGTAATGGGAAGTCAAGGAATTAATTATTACACATATCCTCTCTAGAGTTAATTGGAAGCTCATTACACTGTAAAATGACTGACAATAATGGGACAAGTGGTGAGAGTTGTGTTGAACATAAGAAGTTGCTGAACTTCCTCTTTAAGGCTTGAGCTAAGATATTTCTTTGTTTAGTTAAATGAAAAAATACACATTATATTGCTCTTCAACCATATGGAACAAATCTATATTTAAACCTAATAAACCTAATGTAAATCAGTAATGATAATTGTATATATATTTTTTTTTATACATATATATATATATATATATATATTGTTTATCTTTTTACCATATCCTTGGAGGAGTGTTTAATTTGAACCTTTTATTATTCTGAAGCCCCAACGGGTCTTCACCTCACCTTTGGCATATTAAAATGAATTTTAGTACTCTGAGTCCAATATAAATGTAATCATGTTTAATACATTTTAATATAAGAGTTCCTTTATTTTAGCAACTCATTTCCGTTGTAGGTTGTTAGAAATTACTTTAATTCTGACAAACCAGCCTTAGTAGAACACATTCTAATTAATTTTATATGGCTTTACATTAAAACTGAAAGTAATCTTACATGCAAGACCAAAGACCTGGGCAAGAGTTCAGAATGAAACTGAAGGAAAAACTTAATGCATCACCTGAATGTGTGATTTGTCTCAGTCAAATTTTTTCCTTGAGTTTCTTTTCGGCATTAGGACACTACTACTTCCTACTTTAGTGTTGCAACACTTTCAGATCCAATGGTGGCTTTTCTGGCACTCATATTGCAAAATAAATCTGGTAAACACTAGTTCCTCTGTGTACTTTTTAACCTCAATTTTCTAAAAGATTCATAAAAATTAATTTTAGGAGTTATTTTGTCTCTCTAGAATGGACTTATTTATGCTCTAAAGACGGCATGATCTTTTATTGACTGTCAGACAGTATCATCAATAAACTAAGTCCAACTTCCTAATGTTTCTTGACAGTATTTTCATTTCTGGACATTTCCCCTTTAGTGATTCAAAATTAGAAACCCTTTTATCTACCTGGTCAGGGGAGGAAAACAAGATGCACGAATGAGCTTCAGAGCAGAGAAATCCCTCCGGTGTAATTGATTGACAGACCTGTCTCATGATTACAAACACTCTGTCCTGACAGGTTATCAATAAGCTTTAGAATGGGGAGCAGCTCATCCTACAGGCCACCCCAGAGCAGCCGAAACATCCAATAATACACATGGAAGCTAACAAATATAATACTGGTTAATATAAATAGTGTTTATTCTTCTCCTGAACGTGTTTTAATTTTCCTATTTTTAACTTCTATCATTCGTTCGTGTGATACAGACATTTAACCGGGTTTAAAAACAAGGAATGATTGTGCGTGTCTTTTCTGTGTGCATGTTACATGACTAACAAGATGACAACAATACTCCACCACAAGGTCATCGCCGAAGTCCAGCTGTCATTTCAAAGGTTAAATGCTAAGTGAAAGCAAGGTCGCTTCGAAAGGTTGCAATGAATCACCACAAATGTGTACATTACAATGAACTGAAAGAAAAAAAACATGAAGAAAAAAAACAAAACAACAAATCCTCCTGGTTGTAGGTTTCAATGTAATCCTGAGGCTGCAATCAGTAGGTTTCCCCTAGGTAGTCTGAAAGTGCTGAGAGGATTTATGGATTGCCATCTGTAGACAAGCACTTTATATTTATGGAAATCAGAGTATGTTCTGTTTCCTTACTTTTATATAATATGCTTGTTTAAGTGACCTCTAGTCAGGGAAATGGAAATTTACCTACCCTTGGCTATTTACACAAAAGTAATCTTCCACATCGGCTCGTTACCAGGCTTTCCCCAAACTTGATCGTGGTGAATTATTTGATGGAACTGTGCTGAGGCAGGGTTGCACCTAGCACCTGCAGGACAGTGGCTCTCACGGAGCAGGGTTGGGGACTCCTGGAAACTGTTAGAATGTGAGATTATTAAACTTGGTTTCAGCGTTATGCTCTAAAAATCTGAAAAGGTCTTCCTGAAGACCTAAATCCAGGCTGAATTTAAATTTTTTAACTGTTCATATGACAGAATAGAGGACTGTATTGAAGTTTGATTTTAACAGTTTCTATTTAAAGTAACACAAATTGGCTTTGAGAAATAGGAATGTGTACGCCAGGATAAAGGCCATTCTAATTATTGAAACCATGAGAGTCGTGCGAGGCACACCAGAAATAGGAACATGCAAAACCACAAAATTGTTTGGCTCTAAGGTCAGTGCATTGAGTTTTTTGATTGTATAATGTTTGCATTGGACAATTAATATTTTCATAATCTTCATGGCTGGTGTGATAATTGCCTCTAAATTTCTATGAAGAACGTTCTATGAATACTTTTATTTCTTATTACTCTAGCATTTAGAAAATAGAAATCATTTTGATTATCCTAACTAATCCACAAATAGGACAACCTTGCCTAAACTATTCCTATAAGTTGTCATTTTAAAAATGTTAGATTTGAACTGTATTTACTTAACCAAACAAACAACATTGAACAAAACAATACGTAGAAAGTCAGAGTTCTCAATTAGTTTAACTTTACAAAAGAAAAAAGGGTTCATCTTAATGAGTTAGAACTGCTATATTAAAAAAATTCCCATAAAATATGTTGATGTTTTGGATCGTTACATAAAAAATGTAAAAGACAATGCCAATCATTGGTCCACATAGTAGTTTATACAGCAGCCTTTCTAAGCTTTGTTGCTCAGAACAGGCATTCATGACTGAAAGACCTCACAGAGGTAATCGTGTCAGACTTCAATATTGAACTGATTCTCCTCCTGCTGTGTCATTTCCTGAAAAGGATTTCCAGCATGCTGACTTCAATTCTGATGCATGACATTACAATCTTTATCTTTTTACAGTTCAAGCAGGTTACGTAAACAGAACCAGATTTACCAAAATTTAATCAAGTGCTCTTCTCCTGTCTTTTTTGTGGATTTTCCACAAAAAGCGTGTTTTGCCATCATAGGCAGGTGTTGGGATAAAAATATTTTTTGTTCCTGCCTACACTAGATGAAAAACATGTTTTGAGGTCAGGCTGTAATAAGTTGAATACACTGCACAATTACAGGGAATTTCTTAATATTGACATTTCTTTTTTATTAAACGCAAATTACAGTGGTCTTATTTAATCCAAAATGTAAAAAAAATCATAATATATCTTGTATCCCTTTCCTCTTAGGATCTTACTGTAGGATCATACACAAAACAACTTCTTATAGAACAAATACATTTTAGTATATACGTGTGCTCTTGCTTTATGCATGTGTAAAGATTTTCATTGTTGAGATTGGAATGATATTTAATTTTGATATTGTTCATTAAGGAACTTCGGTCGGGAGCCCGGCTGAAAAAAAAAATCTGGCTCCTGGTAACCTTTCAAAATAGGTCTCAGGATTCACAAAGAAAGTTTTAAATGTTTTAATTGAGTTTTAATTGAATTTACATTACAATGTGAATATGGTTGATATCTTGATCCAGGAGAAACCAGATGGCCCAGTGGGTTTCAGCAATCTCTTACTTTGGCCAGGTCTCTGAGCTCTTAACATGTTGTACTTTTAAATACCTCCGGTTAGATTTAGGTATAGAAAAATCGTATAAATTCCTGGAAGCTTTTACACTTGATTCTTCTGAAATCCTAGAGAGGTAACTCTGGTCTTTTTCCAAACAAGCTTCTTGCGACCCTGTTAAATATTTGCTTGTTGTATCTGTGATTGTGGCCTCATGTCTTAACAATTTCAAGAATGCTACGTCAGTCTGTGAGACTTTAATAACTTTTAAACGTTTTTAGAGTCAGTTAAACCTCTCTTTTGGCAATTTTCATAAATAAAAGAATCTGCCTAATAATAATGCACACCTAATATAGGGTGTTGACCAACATCGCTTATACAAATTACATAATTACACAAATACATATCACTTGCTATGCGTATTTACATTAAGCTTTCAAGTTTTTCCAGCTTGAAGTAAAAAAAAATGTCTATACTAATGATGTGGTTAAAATACTTACTTGCCTAATATTCGTGTGCACCATATATATTCACGTATGGGTAAAAAATGAATCACATCTAAGCTATACCGCTCCTCATTTGCTGTTTGCAGGTGGACTGACCTTTCACCAGCACCTTAGGAAGTCAGTAATATCTTAATGTCACTGGAGTCTGCAGATAATTGCTGAAAAAAAATGTTTGAGGCAGGCAACTTTGTTATATTGATTTCTGCAGGTTAATAAAGTTACATCACAGGGACCCAAGACCAATGATAAAATTCTGTTGAGACCTTTCTAAAAGCTATCCACTCCTCAAGCTCGTCTGATCTTTCGTAAAACAATCAGTTTCCTGCAATGTATTACTAAGGTGTACAGTTCAGTCCAGTTGGAGTTTTCCAGTGACCAGCCCACTCAGCCACTAGTGTGTTTGCTGCACAAATTACTCTGATCCTGATAGAAAGTGAAAGGATGGAGCAAATTAAACAATTTTCTGAACTACATATATTACACTTGCTATAGAATATGTAAGCAGGACGACAGACTTTAAAATCAAACCTGATGTTGGCAACAACCAAAGTGATCGACACTAAGAAATCAAAACAAATTTGTCATAAATTAGGGAATGTTCAAGAAAGTGGAATTACACAGGGAAAAAGTCTTGAACACATCAAGAACACACTCGACATAGAATAGTTAAGAAATCAGCTGAAATGTGTCCGTTTGTATGAAGCATTCCTCCCACTTTCAGCAAAGTTATATTAGCTTGTCTAGTGTCAACTGATTGCCTGTTTAACATTTCTGTTTCCAGTGAATCATTAACCAATGTTTTGATGCATTTTGCCTTAAAAAATGCCTGCACTACCAATAGTTGATCACTACTGTGTTTGACTGGGACTTTCAAACAATAGTATGAGCAGTTGTTCTGTACTAAGAAAGTGTGAGTTGTTGCGATCCCAAAGAATCCAATATTTTTCTTTCATTTTTTTTTCAAAAGAAAACTATCTCAGTTTTGCTTTAATGCAAATATATAGGGAGGGACATAAACAATGTTGCACATGTTGGTATTAAATCATTTTGAAAATGACATGACTGTGAAAATGTCAATATTGACAATGGGTTATTAGATACTTGTTAAATCTTAATTAAACCTATTTAATGCAGTTGTATCAGCCTGCACAGAAGAATAGTTGTTAGCATTGTTGCCCTAAAGCAAGACGGTCATAGATTTAAATCCCCGTCAGGATCTTTCTGCTTAGAGTTTTCATGTTCTTTTTTTGATAGAGATTCACCAGAACTCCCTCCCAGAGTCCAAATACGTGCTTGTTAGATTAATTTATTCTTGTCAAAAGAAGTGCTTGTGTGTGTATTAATGACATGTTTTATCTCTTTGTCTGCACCGTAAGGGATTGGTGATGTCTTGATGGTGTAACCCACCTCTTACTATGTGATCACCTTAGATCGGCAGCAATATCTGTAAAGATTAATAAACAAAAAACACCATTACATCTACATATTGCATCAGGTTGCATTTGTTATGAAAACCTAATTCTAGTTGTCTTTTCTACTTGCCATTATTCTGCAGGTATCCAGGTTTAAAATCCTTTAATCTTATAGTTTTTCTTCCATCAGCTAGATAAAAAACGTATCTAGATTCAATATAAATGAGGCTGGACAAGAAAAACAACATTGGTAGGAGTTGCACTGTCTGGCCTTCTTCACAGCTAAAACTCACCAGGATGCCTGTGTGACCGGATTTTGTAGATACGGATATAAAACACCTCTTGGCCATAATCACCTTGTCTGTAACTGCTGACACACATGTAACCAAGATGCTCCCTAAACACACCTCCTATCACTGTTTTAAATCTAAAAATACTCCCGTCATCTTCTGCAATAATCAAATTGTAAATTATCCACAATCTGCCTGCATGTTTTATGCAACAGAATGAGTCACACTCGATTTAAATGACAATATGTCGTTTATTTCTATATTCTCAAGGTTTATTATTTACAAATAAAATAAAGGAAAAAAAAATCAAAAAGAGATTTTGACAAACACTGTTTGTCTGCATATTATCGTAAGAAAGTGTACATTTATTCTTCCTTCTTCTGTTTTAAGTAACCAACAGTTTGTTTTCACTAAGCCTTGGAGTATGTGAATAAGCTGAACAGAGACCATGTGAGTTGGAGTTGCACAACTCACATCACCAGTAAACATATAAAACCTGCGATCATCAAAACCAAAGAAAAACTCTGGATCATCCTAAATAAATGGTATCACTTGTTTTTGCATCTTACACCACCTTGTCCCTAATACCTAGAAACACTCCCAAAAAGAAATATACACAAATAAATACGTGCTGGTTTGTTGACGTCTCTAAAATTGCTAATGTGTAAGCTCGTTATTTTGTGTTAAAACTCACTGAGAATGCCCATTTAGGTATTTTAGTAGCGGTTTGTTTACTGAAAATGAAAGCACATAGTCGGGAAGCTCTCCCTCACAAGGCAAGTATCAAAAACAGCACAAACCAACAGTGCTGCGATCCATCTCGACTGTGTACTAGTTCCTATACACTATGGCATATTCACGATTAAGCGCTCTCTGTTGCAAATAGAACACCTCCCCACCCGCTGCTATTTAGAAACTCAAACAAGATGAGGGCAGCACAAACTCTCAGGGATATTGCTCCCTTTTCTAACTCATTCAGCACCTAACCTAGGTATGAGAACCCCTATTTTTCCCATTAGGAAGTCAGAAAGTGCAAATGAAAAACAAAGACAAAGACTTTGAATGTTTTGGTTTGGCCAGTTTGATCTCACACATCAATACTCAACCTTTACATCAGTGGCGAGCTACAAAGAAAGGTATAAAGGTGCTCCAAATTCATACAATGTCTCATATCTGTGATATATCTGCAAGTCTAAAGATTGCACGTATTCTTTTAACAGCACATTACCTCATGACAGTTCTATATAATCTGATAGTTTTAGAAAATAAAGAAGAACTGCCCTCTGCGGCTTTCACCTCCAGTGAAGATGCCGGCTGCATACAATGAGACATTTGGGCATCATTAGTGTTATCTCCTTTCTTGTCTAAAAACATTGAGACACAGAACACGCACAGAGTATAGTAAGAGTGAACGCGCAGCCATGTGCAGAGGTGATGCTAGTGTGCTGCAAGCTTACACCCGCAACAAAAAGGATGGAAAATGGCGATAATTTTAGGCACAAATACTTCAGACCATTAATGCAAAAAAAAAAAGTAAATGCATGTGTTTCAACACACAGATAACATCTAGGCAGATAGACAATGAACAAAAGAGAATCTAACATTAACATTTAACGTCAACATTTTCGAGATATTCTCTATTTAAGTATTTGTGACAACGCATGCTTTCATGACAGTGGTGGTTTGATTGTATTAGTGGAATATCGACACAGTCTGGGTTGAAGACTTTTAATCTTTTTAAACGGTATCTCTAAGGGCTTAGTCACTGTGAACTGATAGGATAGTTGGTGCCATGAAAGTGGCAGCTCGGATTCAAAATTCTTCATGACTGAGAATTTGTCACATTTGATTTAAGGAGACAGCAGTAAGGCCTTAAGCACAATGTAGAACTGTATGTGCACGGGATGGACCAGCAAAGCAGCGACAATAGCTGCTATTAATTAAGTCTTCAGATAATGTGTTATCCTTGCTTAACTTTATACTTTCATGTCCAGGTCAGTTTAGAATACCTAAGCCCACACGATGGATTTACATGAGACAGAAACCTTAATGCAAACCAGCTTTTTTTTCCCTCCGCTCTTGATTGAGACCTTTTTTAAAACCATTGATACAATTCCTGAGGTCTTCATAAAGTGTCTATGATATGCTTTAGGGAAATAATCCAAGATTGCAGTACAAAAGCTCTCTTATATTGCCTATACAACATATTTAATGAAGGTACTGGAGTTTACTTCTCCTCTTTCTCCTGCTGGTTGTGAATGTCTGTGTGTGTGTGTGTTTGTGTCTGTGTGTGAGTGTGTGTGCGTGCGGTTAGAGATGGCTGTATACACACAATTACCCAAATACCTTTGACTTGAAGAGAATCTACAGTAATCAGCCCGACAGCCCACATCGTCATACATAGACTAGGAGTTGTCAAACTGTTACGAAGCACAGTTTGATTTAGTAAACCGGGATTTGTCTTAGTCATAGTTGTCAATTAGTAATTATAATTTTTTTCAGGAGAGAATACTAGGAATTTATGTCCTATCACACACATCTAATGTAATTGCTAGAAGTGCTAAAAGTCAGCCTGCTGGTTAAATATCAAATCATAATTTGTCCATCATATATCCTAAAAATATGTTTTTAGCAATTTACATAGAAATATAATTCAAAATGTCATAATTTTTCCCCTGCTGTGGTATCTGACCTTGGAAATAAAACACAAATTCTAAAGCAGAGTTTATATATATATATATATATATATATAATTTTATATATCAAAACATACAATGGCATTTTTATTTCAAGGTTTCATAGGTGAATTATGTGAGCCTCAAAAGAGCCTCATTATAATGAAATAATGACTTGAAAAGATTTTATAAAACCTTTTATTACATGATGGAACAGGAATGGTTAAGGTGGTAAAATTATACCTTATTATAATTAAAATGTTAATGAGTTTTGTTAAATACTAAAAAACTGACTCAACGTTTTGTTGTCAAATCTTTTCCACACAAAAAAAAAGTTAAATGTTGGGTTCTATGCTGTTTGCATAGAAATTGCATATTTCAACAAAACTTTGGGTCAAAAAGTATGACCCAGTTTGTTGGCATTTAAGTGCCAGTGCTAGGAAAGGAATTCAGTATCTGGTCATAACATGAAACACTCCAGTTGTACTAAAATATAACACTCATCTTGTTGAAACATACTTTCTTGTTGTAACAAAGTACTGCTCCTGAATGTATTAACTAGCTTTGCAGCTCAACACCTCCACATAAAGAAGCCTCCTCATTCTTTCCAGACAGCCAGTTTGAACTACAGTATAAAAAAGAATGTGATCAAGTCTTACTGAAACTTTTTCACTGGATGAAAAGAAATAATAATAAATAAAAAAATCTTAGTAAAGTAAACCGTTATTTGAATGTGGGTTATTTTTATAACTTTATTTCACACTAGAGAATGAGCGTATATACAGCTTCTCAATTAGTAGCTTGCTCTCAAATAACTTTCTGCACAAAGGAGATGAGTTTCACCCATTGTTGGATTCTAAACTCAAAGTCAGTGGATTGATGCATGTATATTTGATCCAGTTCGGAAAAACTGGAGAATCTAAACGAATTTTTTAAATAAACACCAATTAAACTAATGCTTCTCTACTTGAATATGAAAATCTTAGTAAAAATCTTTGAAAATGAACCTGCGTCTTTCAGAAAGGGGTGTAATGGAAGTTATAAATCAAGTTGGAGAAATAATATACTGTGAAGTCAACTGATGCAAAACCTAAATACAACATGCAGCCAGAGAGGAGAGAAAGAATCCTACATGTCTGTCAAGCCTACAGTTCTCTGCCTCAAGTCCTGCCAGCTCTTGCATTAAGGTTTGCTAATCTCTTATGAAACATACGTATTTTGTCACTTAACCTCTGTCGCATACAGATGATAGAAGTAAGACATTGTTATGATAGAGAATGCACAACACAGTATCTGTAAATCCTAGATCTACAAAACTATTTACAGCACACATATAGGTATTTGTTATGTCACAGTCTATTGCATAATGGTGATAATCTTTAGTTTATAAATATTATAAATATACACAGAATTTTTAACCAACATTATGTAAGATCTCAACCATCTGAAATCAGAGATAAAAAAATAAAATAAAATCAAGATCATCCATCCATATCCATCTCGACACTTCATCTTCACCAAAGAAAAAAAACAAAGAAGCAGCATTTCTATTACCTATTCCCTTTGGACCCATAACGCTGTCATGGTTCGAATGTGAGCCTGCCTTTTGGATATAACGGCTCAGCAGACAGTATTCTCATCACTGGGAGCAACTTAATACTCGGTTACGGTATTTTCTCTGATCACTCAAGTAAGGACTCAATTAAATTATTAGGAGATTGTATTTCTTAAGTATGTGCTTTTAAAATTTCTTCGTCAAGATAATTGCATTAATAATTACACAGTGATGCCTAAAGCTGCTTAACATGAGAAGACATTTTTCCTCGTCATTAGGTTAAATAAAAAAATAAAATCAACATTGCATTACAGTAAAAAAAAAAAAAGAAAACAGAAAAACAAGTAAATTAAAATAAATTAAAAAATTAAAACATGATATATAGTTTCATATATTTCTTATAAAGGAAGACTGTTTTATACTACAGCTTTAAATTGCCTTTGCCAATATTGTAGTTGGATTTTACACACCCTCACACATCCGCACTCTCAAACATCCATTCACATGTACCTGTATAATATACATTCTTAAGTTTAGGGCGACAAAAATGTTTAAAATATTTTACAAGGGCTTATATACATATAAGATTTCTATGAGGTTATGTTGGAGGAAAGTTGGAGAGAAACAAATAAATTCAGAAATTCCTCGTTTTTACCTCATTTGTTCTATACCCATCTTAAAGATGAATCGAAACACATGTAAAATTAAAAAAAAGTAAGGAAAAAGGACGTGTTGAATCATAAATTTGATGCAAAGCGCATTTTGTCTTGGTCAGTCTCTGTACTGCTGAGGACAGAATCTCTTCTAGATCCAGGGGATTCCCTGCGCTGGGTGGAGGACGATGACGCGGTGGCTGCCACGGCCGAGGCAGCTGAACGCACCGGGGGCAAGGCTCCCGATGACATCTGGCGGAACAGACTGACCCGCTGGGGCACCGTAGTGCGAATCCCGCCTTGTAGACTAATTCCCTGGATGGCTGCTGCAGCTGCTGGCACCATGGAGGCCAGCGACTCCCCAGATGTAGGATGACCTCTGGGCCCAAGAGACATGTCATGTGGCAGTGATGGTTGGGAGGCCGACAGGTGTCGGACATCTCGACTCAAGCTGCCTGACTGAAGAGCCTGTGTGCTCTTGTGGATGTCTACCCGCTGAGGTGAAGGGACCTGCTGCTGTCCTGCTGAGACTGCAGCGACTGTCGGCTGTTGACCGAGCTGCTGTTGTGTGGGTAGAGGAGGTTGGCCAATGGGGTGCTGGATAAGCGACAGCTGGGAAGCCGTTGGTGAACCGTACTGGAAGCTACGGCTAGCCAACGGGGTCTGAACAGGTGGGCTGCACATGGCTGCCGTGAAAGAGAAGGGTGACATGATCGCTCCTTGCTGCAGTGCTGTCTGTGAAGAGGAATTCAAGTTTACTTGGGAAAGACTGGGAGCAGGGAACCCCCCTTGTGCTGCAGCGGCAGCAGCGGCGGCGACTGGCAGCATGCGAGCAACAGAGGCATTGGCAATAGCTGAAGCACTAAAGGTCATGGGTACAGAGGACTGCTGTAGCTGAGCGGTGCCAAAGGCAGTGGAATAGGGTGGCTGGGCTGGTGAGTTAATGATGGAGTTTCCTGACATTGGAGTTGAGTTCATCCCGGTAACTGACTGCTTGCGGTCCACCATCATCACCATCTCCCTGTCCTGACGGATAATCTGCTTCAATATCTCGTTCTCCTGTGTGTTGAACACGCCGGCGTTCAGATCCTTCTGGAACTTCTGCAGCAGCAACGAGTTCTTCTTCCCTGTTGAAGCGCAATCAGGAAAGTTAACAAATACAGGAGTGGATACAATTGGCTACAAAACAGAAAGGCAGATCTCTGGGTGACAAAGATGCAGCTTGTATGCTTCAGTCTTACCAAAGCATACCTAAATTCAAGCTCTAACCTGTTCAGGGGTTCCACTGATTAAGAAAGATAAACAAAATTTTACAAAATTTTGACTCAAAAGCTGCATCTTCATAGACCCGCAAAGGACTGCTACATTATATAAAAAACAAAGGACATTTAACAGTCATGACTATGAGAAGATATAAAGTTTGAGAAAAGTAAAGGAGACATCAGAGACAAAGATTACTGAAGGTGCAACATGATGACAAAGACTATGAGGGTGGTAAGGTCAAAACACAGAGGAGTTATGGATGATTTGTACCCACACGCCACAATACTGGACAGTTTTTAAAGACTGAAAACAGAAAGCCTAAGCACTAAGGATGAAACTAACTTGCTTTTTATAGGAATTTACCTAAAGCATGTCAAAAGGACATTTAGGTTAACAATTTCCATTATGTCTGTCCATAATTATTGTACATTTACTATTAATTAATGGAATAACCTTTTAGCTATAGATGTGACGTTAATGGTTCAGCACATTTATTTTGTGTCCAGTTAAGGACAGTGTTTACTTTTTTCAAACAGTGAACACATGTCACTTAAGAAGAACCCTTGGCATTGGTAAAGCTGAAAATGTTGTGTAGAAAGCTTTGAAATAAAGAATAAATGATGCTGATTTTTAGAATTATTCAACAAGGAGGAGGATAGGAGTAGATTTTAACTATTTAGCCGCTCTACAAAATGTGAGATAAGGTAGATAAATCTCATTAGTATGAAACTAGCTGCTTCGGACATACAGTATATTACCCTAAACAATCGTCTACACTAACACAGAAAGGAGGATGATCAATTTAGGGGAATCTCGCTGTTAAAGAAATCGTGCTTAGCAGGGGTCAAGATAATTTCTGCAGAATGTTGCATGTTCTATAAAGGAGATTTTGTTCTCAACCAATGTTTTTGAGATTGCCAAAGGGGCTGGGCTATGAAAATAAATAAGATTGATTACCTATTAAACAGCAAAGTCTTGTTGCTTCTAGAGCAATACTGTGGCAATATGAAAGGAGCTCCTAAAAACATCAGATGTATCTCATAACGACCATAGGTCCGATTTTCTTTAGAGGACGCGCTTCTTGTAATTATTGTCTTTTTGTATTGGAAGGCCGTGGAGCATTATCAGTTAAATAAGACAGAGTGGACTTACTGTGTAGTGAAGGTTTTCACTTCAGTCAATCAATCATTAAACCTTGTCCTTGAGGATGAACAATTTCTCCGCATAGTTTACTGTTCAGCTGCGTTTGCCGCCCTCAAGGCTGCTGGTAAGCCATGCATTCAGCTATATAAGATATGAGTTAGCAGCTGTAGCTGTTGTAAATAGATTGATGGCACTTTTTTTTTGCTTTTGTTTTCAGAATCCAGTGCTCTGTTTGAAGCTAGTCACTGGGATTGTAACAATCACTACAGGGTAATAAAGAGCTAACACAAACACCATAAACACTGACTTTTAAACTACCCTCTATATACAGGATGGCTTACATTGCAATTTTAAAGGTGACAAGGTCAAATGCTGTAGATAGGAATGAAAATATATGTATTTAATTGTTTAAAACTAATTATGTTGACGAGTAATCGACATCTACCAGATTTTAAACTGGGACTAGTTTTTACTTTTAAAAACAGAGAAAAAACGAACAGACAACATAGTACTTGTACAAATACTCAACAGAACAATATTCTCTATGTCTATCTGCGTCCTTGTTGCTGTTTTTGTTCTCTTACTGATCTACCTTAACTGAATATATTGTCTTCTCACCTAAAAGTAAAATATCGAATACAGAGCTGTAGTTCACACATTATAAACATACAAATTCTACATTATTATTTTTGTTCAGAAAGACATTGTTTAACTTCACTGGCTTCTTTAAGCTAGTAGACTTCAAACATGGCCACAGGTGGGCAGCTATTCATCTCAAAAACCTTTGTGGAGCTGTGTGGAGCGAACGTTAAATAGAACAGCAATAAAAGAAAAAAAAAAACAGTTTTTATGGTCTAATCTTATATTATTAAGAAAAAAAGATAACCTTAAAACATGGTTAAGAGCTCATATTACAAATTTGAATGTTGAGAGCTGCTGAATTAATACACCTAATAAATCATTTATCTAAAAGGAAATATTTAAGAGGAACTCATTTTGAAATGATAAAAAGCAATAATATTACAATTTTTTATCAATGAAATTAAAGGCACATTCATGTATATTTGTTTTAAATAAGACAGAAAAAAAATGGTACTCCTACTACTACTCTAAAAATCAAACAAGATTGTAAAGACAATTATGAGGCATTGAAAGGAAAACTGAATAAAAATCATAAAGACTGCTTTGAAAGTAATAAAACACTAAGTCACCCTATGTCTACAGCTAATTTATTATTAGAATAAAATGAATATGTAAAACAAACTAAAAAACATTTGCATCAAACATTTTAAAAATAAATTAAACAAATTATGTGTACAACCATGACTAAAACAATGAAGGATAGTAGGCTGCTTTTATAAACAATTCTTAAAGACTATTTGGAGTTGGCTAAAGTCAGAACCAAGTAGCATGTAGCCACAAAACTCTGTTCAGTGCATTTGTGGTCATTTGTGGGAAAAATGGCCAACATAGTATCAAAGTCATAAATAATAATCTTCAAAGACTCTTACTCATTTCTGTTTTACTAAACATATCTGAGAACTGTAAAGAATACACATAAATAAAAGCTAAAATAAAAAAGATGTATACACATCTAATGAACTGATATTGTTTAATTATGTGGTAAAATATTGAGAGATTCTGACATTGGCTAAGAAAACGCTTAGAAATATACTATCTGGAATTTTTATTTGCACCCTTTTCTCTTGGCTGCACATTATTTTAGACAGACTAGGGCAATGTGGAACGGTTTGGGTTGCAGGAATTCAAATTGTCCAACTGTTTTAAAAAAAGTATGGATGCCGGTTCCTCCGGGCTAAAGAGGAGAGACCGGCCTGCTGTTGTCGCTCTGTAACATCTGCGATGATACGGAGGTGCAGCCATGCGCATGACAAGGAGAACTTTCACATCTGTGAAGGCCCCAATGTTCCTCATTTGTACTTACTGGTTTGAGGAAATTAAGAAAAAACTGCTGAAAACTTTTGGACAAAGTAGTAATAACTTTTAGTAAGTCATACTGTATACCGTTTTTGGACAAATAAAGTGGATATAAATGTGTTGCAAAATTTTGCTTCCTGATTAGATTTTGGTTACATATTCTACTGCGAACCACATCTTGGAAATATTAGTGCTCTTTCAAATAAACATTTAATTTTGCCAGTATGAAATGTGTTACATTTAAAAAAGAGCTACAAAATACAAGATAAGCGGAATATTTGATTTTTACAAGAGGTAGGAATTTAAAGAGCTTAAGGGTGTCTGTTAATTGTTAAAGATTTGGTCCAGCTACTACACTTTTAATGTAATAGCATGCAAATGCTACTTCTAATGACAACTTTATTAAAATCAGGAGTACTCATGTAGACCCCAACAGGCTCTCGAGGACCTGCAAGACCCACACCTGCTTTACATCTTTATCAGGTCTCTTTTTCTTTACACAAGACAGAACAGACATTTGAAGTCAGACAATCAGAAACAAAAATATTGGTTGGGTAAAAACATGAAAAAATAATGAAATGGGACCTTTGATGTGTTTATGGTGTTGTATTAGTAAAATTCTTACTAATTCGAAAGTATGATTTTTCTGAATTCACTTTCAGGAAAGGATTCAACAATCAGCTAATCATAAACTTTGTGATATTTCAGTGAGGATTAGTTTACAGATAAAAATGGCATGTAGAACTGGATGAGATTCCTTTGTTTCTTTGATTGTCTTGGTTGCTGACTTTTTAATTTGTCCAGGAGAATGTACAGCGCTGTAGTGTGGGTAACTTGAGTTATGCAGTAGGAATGCAAAAACATAAGCAGTTAATGTGACCTTCAGCAACAAGTCAAGCTGGTAATTTTCAGACTGAATTTATCTAGCAAGGCTGAATGTGTTAACTCTGGCCCTGTCCAAATACTGGAATCAGAATAGGAGGTTTACCTGGTGCCTACTCGTCGGCCAGGGAATTCTTGAAAACGAGAAGAGCTCGTCTCAAGATGGACTCCTGGTCAAACAGTTTTTAGATAGATAAAGGATAACGTCAAATGTGCAACATATTATTGTTGTCAAAGCATCGTTACTTTTTTTTTTTTTTTAAAGAGCAAGACAAGCAGGTAACCAAAAGCAGTCAATATGTAGAAAACGATACAACCAGCACTGATCATGACAAAATATCTTCCATCGTATGAGACAAAACCCCTTTCATGTTTAGTCTGAAAGGACGAATCTGCTCTGCAGCACCATGAACTGTGTCAGTTTACAAAGCTTTCACTGTCCAATATATGGTAACTCATCTGGTTTGAGTTATGTTTATTTGCAACACTAAAGGTTAGTTCAATTTACTTCATACTGAAGGTACAGAAGGTTGAGCTATTTGTTTTTGGCGTGAAATCTCACTTTATATCTTAAAGATTTATGTTGAATTTTGTAGATTTGTTGCAAATTACCGTTTGTAAACATTTTTTACCTTCCAGGTACCAAAATAAAATCAGAAATCAGAAAAATATGCTTCAGATTATTATCTTTTATTTCTTTATCTTAGATTAGAATGTTTTTCAAAACATCGAGTGTAATTTTAGATAAAGAAGGCTTCTGTGTTCACCTCTGTAAAATTGAAGAAGTGAGCTGTTTCTGCTATTGACCTTAGGAAATGTAAACATATGTTCAGCTGGTTTTGGAGAAAGAAGCTTGGGGAGGTATACAGTAGCTATTAGAGCTGTTCACTCATTTTCATAAAAAAATAAATAACAAATAAAACTCTCATGGACCTGTCCTGCATTTGCCTATGTGTATTTTTCTCTTCAGGCAATCAAGATGGCTCAGTCTGAATGCTGGTGCTGACTTCCTGTTAAAACTAAGTTGTTCCTCTTCACTGTTGCCACATGCTCACTGAGGGAAAGGGAGCGGTACAAAGCCAATGACTTTATACAATTCACTGGAATTTGATACATCAGATTGAAACAATCTGTTACAATCCAGATTTAGCAGGCTAACATTGCATTCCAAGATTGAAAAAGGTTGGAAGATTGTCTTGCTTCCTCCACAAATTCTCGATCTACTGCTTTTCTGCACTCTGAACCATTTCAAGAACATTATATTACTTCTAGGCAGAAGAAACTTCAGATTCCTTTTACATATTACTTTAAACCTGCATATGCAAGGGGTAGGAATTATTTAGGACAGAGTATAAATAAAAACACATTTCATAATCTAGTGAGATGTTGCTTTCTCATTTTCACTAACACAAATGCTATTGTATTTCTGAATTTATTTTGACACCAACCCTTTGAAGGGCGCTGCAGGTAATTCTTACCAATTTGGAAATATCTTGGGCTACTCAGCTATACAACACTTTTTGATTCATGCATCAGCCAGTGTTCAATGTGTTGCATACCTCAAATAAGGATTTAAAAAAAAAAAACATTTATTTTTCAAACTCTGATAGACAGAGTTAGTACATTTCTAATTAGCAGATGTGACTCGATAACCACAGGCTTTTAGATTTGAGTCAACTTAGTGTCACAAAGCAATTTGAAAGCATTAAAATATGCTTCTGTGGCAATCTGATCCACTGACACAGCCATGATTTCGAAAAACAGCCAGAAGTAGGAAATTGATTCAGGTTTTAACATTTGCATACTTTCTTCATTTGGAAGGTATATTATTTTAGAGACATATTAAGGATGTTCATCAATTAATTAGAAAAATAAGGAGTTTTTTAAGTAATAAAGTGGTTTTAATATTTATTAAAAAAATTACCAGTGAATTCGTCAAGTTTATGTTTGATAAAGTAAAACTGTATACATTTCATAAAGCTCACTTTGTATGTGAACTTCAAGAACCACTCAATATTCAGTTCATGTCAAATAAAAAATAATAGTAGCCTTCTTTTGTTTTACATTCAGTTATCTACAGGATATGTTGATATTTGAAGCATTCTGGGGGTAACAAACAAGGTTACCCAAATCGGCAGTAATCTCATTAGTTAGTCGCTTAGATACCAGATCTTGCAAGATACACATTACTTTCATTGACATTGACTGTTCGGAGTAAATCTTGTAGACCCTTACAGTGCTGTCGCTTTTTGCGAATCCAATTTGACTTGTCTAAAAGTAGCTGAACAGTGATTCAAATATTTAGCATTCAGATGGAGCAGTTTCATCAGATTTCAAGCAAGCTCCAAAAATATCCAGGAACCATTTAATAACCAGTTTTTACAAGGATTTGCCCCTTTGTAACTGTAAGATCTCTGTATGGGTAAAAGTCATTATTACGTATCATTTCAATCTGCTATGACAGTGTTCTTTTTACTTACATTTGAAAAATAATAATTTATTAATTACCTAGTAAGAGTGCCTTGCAACAATATTCGTACCCCTTTTGTACATGGCATATTTTTTTGGACAAAAACCACAAATTTCATTATGTTTTGTCGGGATTTTGTGTGACAGATAAAAACATCCAGCTGACCTGACTTCCATAGAAAATAAAAATCAAGGTTACAACTACACAAACCTCTGTCAGACGTAGTTTTATTTTATGTTTTAATTCAATAACTAATAGATCTTGAATACAAATAACAAAAAATGGATTTCCTCAGCACCATGTGTAGGCTCTTACTTAAAGAGGGTGTAAAGCCTGGTCATCACAGAGGGGTTAAGAGTAGAGCTGCTGCTCCTTTACATCGAGAGGACCCAGTTGAGGTGGCTTGTGCATCTGGTTAAAAGTCAGATGCTCTGATGGCTAGTATGGCTTGGGAGGGGGAAGTCTAGGTCCCTACTTATGGTACCACCACCGTGACCCAACCCCAGAAAGATAATGGATGGACGGATAGATGGATGAAATGGGATATCTTAAAAATCTGCAAAAATGTTAAAGTGCTGGGTTACTCTAAAAAACAGATCTTACTCAAAGTCATAGTACAAATGTTGGTAAAATAAAAAAAATACTATAACCAAAATCTGCAAGGGATTTTAATTTGGACCATGCCTGTGTATAGTAGTTAAGGTTCAACTGTGTGCAAACTCATGTAGACACAGATGTGAAGGCTTTATATGTTTGCTAGAGACCAGGAAATATTCACAGTCCAACTTGGCATTGGATAAAGTGGTAAAGGTAAAGGAAGGCTTATTTAGTCATGCTCCTTTCTACAGCTCCATCACACAAGTCCAATGTAAAATATATTGAATTTTGTGGTTGTGAAGTGACTAAATCAGAAACAGGTTTATTATCCAGCAATACTTTTGCAAGGCACTGTATGCTAAACTGATGAGGAGCCAGCTTGATAGCCAACTGAGCTGCACCAGATGCTAACATTTCTCTTGGCCATATAATACATTTTGTAAGAAATCTGTAATTGGGTGGGGTGCTTCTCATACCCAGGAGTTTGGATGAGTGTACAGAGAGCCAGACACACATGCACATGAGGTTAGCTTCCATCAACTCGGTGGCTTCCAGTGGAGGGGGTCAACATCAAACCGAAGAAGGGGGCGAATAGCCTCCCTCCCGGACAGCGACATGCACCGCCTTCCAATTTATCCAACCACAAAATGCTACTTTTGCTCATTAGAAAGACATGTTACAACAAAACTGTCTTTAATGTTATTTAATAAAAAAAGGAGACAGAAGTCAAAGAAAAGATAGCATACAGGTCATGCAGCACAAGATGACACACACAATGCTTTTATGAGGAAACAAAAGGCAATCAGAACCTGATTAGGACAAGACAACGAGGCATGATGACGGGCAACAGATCCAACCAGTAAGAAAGAAGAACAATTTGGACTTACCAATTCGGTCCAACCGGTCGATGGCTACAGTTTCAAACGCACGCCGCATCATAGGGTACTCTTCTAACACCTCATTGAAATGGTCAACAGAGAGGGAGAAGAGTCGACAGTAGGTGTCTGCACGCACACTCGCTGTCCGTCTACCCTTGGTGAGCAGACAGATTTCTGCGTGATGGGGACACAAAGGCACAAGAAAAACACATCAAGTAACTAAACATGGCACTAGAGAGTACAGAAGGCAATAAAAGAAATCATCCTAGTAATTACTGTATACATTAACATATAGATGAATGTGTGAGAACAAATGGTGTGGGACTAGAAGAGCTAATGTGAATGTAAATAAAATGAGATGCTGATAAGCAGGACTGTCACATTGAAATTGCTAAGACAATTCATTATCCTTTAGAGAGCTAATAGTGCCATTATATAATACAAAAGTTGGCTTTACTGCCAGACTGCTGTGCATCAGTTTCAAAAATGTTATGAGTAACTAAAGACGGGGAGATTTTACATCATCCCTGTACTCCTGTTTGGGATGAAACACAAGAACAACAACAGAATAATGCATCAGTGACGTATTTATATTCCCCTTGTAGTCTCCATTAATCACTGTGATCACATTAACACTGAGCACACACAGTATTAGAGCGCCCTGACTTCCCACCACTGTTAACAGAGAACCATTGTGTACAGCTCAATTTCATTTTAAGAAAAAGGGTTGCTACTCTAATGTTCTACCAGTTACCTTATAAAAACATCAGTTAATGTATTTACATACTTTGCAAGAACAAAGCTATTATATCTGTCTTCCATAGCTGTGGGCTCAAAATCATGTCATTCTGTCATTGGAATCCGGTTTGGGAGTTCCTGCACCTTGATTTTAACATATTGTGGGCTATTGGACTATTACATACGGAGGTATCAGGGCGGACTAAACAGTTACGGTAACGACTTGTAAGAGAGTAAGACTTGTTTCTTGAGGCCCTGACTAAGTTACTTAGAGGTGTTATAAGAGAAAATATCTGGTCTTTTTACACATTTTGTACACATGTACAACAAGATATTCAAACGACTGATTGTTATACATAGATATATATAAATAACACACCCATAAATTATAACAAAAGGATGACATTGAGGCCAACTTTATACATGCCCACTCTAGCAGTATGTTTGTTGCTTTTTCCTGAATACTTCCAATAAACGAAGTAACTACCTCAATGAATGGGTGGAAAAGAAAACCAGTTAAGGAGTGGCAAAAATTGGAGCCTCAATAAGTTAGCAAAAAATGTAGCATTTTAAAGACAAAACATGTTTAAAGCATAGAAATCCTATTCCCATTGCTAATATTAAATACTAATTAAAAAATAAATAGATAGTGATGACATGGCAAAATTTAAATCTAACACGTCATCATAGTTCTTAATAAAACAGGGGGGCATCAAAGAGACATTTATACATTGTAGATGTATAATAGCTAATGCTTCACAAAAGGAAACTCATCCATCCATCCATCTTCTGTACACCCTTGTCCCTATTGGGGTCGGGTGGGTCTGCTGGTGCCTATCTCCAGCTTACAACGGGCAAGAGGCAGGGGTACACCCTGGACAGGTCTCCAGTCCATCGCAGGGCACAAAAGGAAATTCCTTTATCATAATAAAACTCACATAAAATGTGTTTTCCCAAACACTGACATCTATGGTAAAATAAAAAAGGCCTGTGTAAGACCAACTTAACATTTATCATGACCATTTTAAATATACATTTGTTTGTTATTAAACAATTCCTTATCTACTGCAATGTATGCTTTTTCTCACTCCCTAACCCATTTGCACCTTTACAAAGTCTCCCACTTTCCTTCACATGGACAACGTTAACCTATTACAGTGTAATTTTTCTTGGCTCCGTTACGATAAATCATAGAAGCAGGGCACAGGGCGTGCAAAAGGTGCAACAAACACACAAACTTTACAACCAGAGGTACCTTGTACACTGGCTGATAAACAAAGGATGAGAGACGCTGACAGAAAAAAAATGCATTACTTTACATGTGGTTTTCAGACGTTTGGGAGATTCAAGAGTCAAAACAAGTACAGTCAACGGTGGGTCCGTATTTAAAGCAGCATGCTATGCAATTAATTTGCTTACATGAAATAACAGTGGCAACATCCAGAGATAAATGTTGCTGACACTAGGAATCTGGGTAAAGTAGGCTATACAGCAGTGGGTGAGCACATACAAACCTTTTGTCTTATACTGATATAGACTATATAAAGCTACTGGATTTGCAAAGTTAGAACTAAGAAAATAACTAAGCCAGGTTTTTTTTCATTCACTTAGCTAAATTCTCATATTTTCCACAGCAATGTTACTGTATGTTTCATGTTTAAAAATGTAAAATGTCCTCCGTTCGGTTTTATCAATAATTTTTGCAAGAATACATTTACTTTTAATCCCATGAGGGTTTTGCCTGTTTTTCCCTAAAGATTAAGGTTGCTTCTAAGGAAGCATGGCTTTTAATAACCTTTAAATAAAACAGTTGAAGAACAAGTAAAGATTCTTATAACGTTTGTTAGAGCAAGCTTAATATCAAAGAAAATGTTTTTTAAAAGACTCAATAATTAGTTGATCTGATATCAAATACGATTTTGTTATCAGACACAGTCAAAAAATCTATTGCCCACTACGGGTCTTTACTTGACTGCCGTGTGTACTAAATAGCAAAACATAAGATTATACACATTCGACATGCCTCTGATTTTTGTTGTCCTGTCTTGCAACTTAACTGCGTTAATATGAAGAAAATAGCAGCTCTGGCATGAATGTGAAAGCTTTTCTGAAATATCATCCCTGTCACCTGGAGAACCACAGGTGTTGCTGTGGGTTTGTGTATGTCAGGGACCCATTATCACTCCTAATGATGCTGCAGTTTGACAAGTGTCTGTTGTGCTGTCACAACGCATAACTGCTGACTTCTGGCAAACTGAGGATAATTTACCATCACGTCATATGTCATATATACACTTGCGGCAACCAGCTTCCCTCCTGTAAAAGTGTGGAGGGTTAAGTCTCGTATGACTAAGACACTGAAGGCCAATAAGGATTCTCGTCTACTGTTTGTCATTGTTTTAGGATCAAGTTGTACTATTCCTAAAGTTTTAATAACCGTCACTGCAGAGCTGTGCGACAGTAATATGCAATATGTAATGTGATATTATCTCCCCTTGTAGGTGTAGTAACAGCCACGGCTGAAGGTCTTTTGTAAACAACTGTCCTCATAAATGTCCTGCTCATCATTAGCCATTGCTTTTGTATGGCTTTTTTCTACAAAGACATTGCCAGATGGTCCTTGACTCTCCCTAAAAGTTACAGGAGGCACATAAGTATTCATAGTGTGGACATTTTAATTTCTCACGTTCCAAAAAGTTTAATTGATTTTATTTGGATTTTATGTGATAGGGGTTCATTAAGAAACATCATCTTATATTGAAACAGTATGGCAAAACAGAAAATTTCCCAACACATCTGACTGGCTGAGGCAGCAAAGTATTAATGGGACAAGCAGGAGGGAGGCCCATGATAACTCTGGAGGAGTGAATGTTCATAGGTCAGGTTGCAGAATCTGTTACGATGATAACCAGTAACCTTGCGATCCACTAATCTGGTCCTATTGGAAGAGAAGGAAGAAGAAAGCAAGCAACAAGAAATCCTGTTGGCAGTGTGTCACCTAATGCAAGTGACATAGCAGACTTGTATAAGAAGGGGTAGATAAAACCAAAAGTGATGATTTTGACTCCACTTCCACAGTGAAATGCTTTGGTGCAAACAACATGGTGATTGAATGCTTTATTTCAGCTGGGACAAAGATGCTGGCGGGGGAATAGATGGAGCTACATATATGCCAATCTTCACTATTTCTCTGTTTTGTGCAGAGGTGTAGAGACATTTAAAAGGTGCTGGACAGGCATAATGGACTTGGATGATTGGAAAGGGAACCTTTTATTTGGATCCTGAGTTTATGCCTCCCTTAGCTCGCCAACAAGGCAAACACAGTGCACTCAACAGACCCACCAAAGGGATGGTATTCTTAGATTTCTTACCATCCTCCCATAGCAGGCGTGAGCTCAATAGATAAAAAATGCAAGACGGCTTAAAATAGGAAACTTTCCTTTGCTTTCAAATAGACACAGTGATGTCTTCATGTAGATTTCTGCAGAGTAAACAACCAGCAATGAAATTACAAGTGACATCTAAAAAATGAATGATGTCTGGAATCTTTTTTTCGAGAGAATAAAAGTGTGGTGGTAGGATGAGATGAGCAAGGTGCTCCTGACTTCAAGCAGAAGACTTTTCAGTTGCTAGTGTTGAGTAAAATCCAGCAACAACATATGGAGGAGGCAAGGGGTTTTTGCATGCAAGGGTGAGTGTGGAGGAGGGAACTCTGCATGTGTCCTAAGGGATGCCTGATCCGTGCCTTGGCCCATTCCAGCAACCAGATGAGAGATTATGTAAGCACAGAAGCTGACAAGCGTCTGACACTGGTTGTTGAGAATCTACAATAACTTCCAACAGAATCAAACACAAGCGCCTCAGCCAACTTTTCTACCTAAGCATGTTACATGTTCATATATTTATATGTTTCTGAGCAGGCTGACAAGATCATGTAACCTGTTTTGTTTGTTCGTTTTTTTACCTCCAAAGTAAGATCCATCTGTTAGTTTCATCTCCTTGTTAAACTTGGTGATGACGCTTACAACGCCATGCTGAATGAAGTACATCTTCTTTCCAACAGTGCCTTCTCTGATGATGTAGTCATTAGGCTGAAAAACTTCAAACTTCAGCTTGCTCAGCATCCCTGTCACAAAGTTGGGGTCAGCGTTGGCGAACAGAGGCATTGTGGCCACAAGCTTACGACAGTTGAAGTTGACAATTTCCTGGTGGAGAAAAAAATGAAACGTGTCACATGAAATGGATAGGCTCTTGCCGTACATAAATAGATTTTTCCACTTAATAACAGAGGAAAACAAGCAGCAGTTAGTTGGGTGGTCTCATCCCCCATCCCCCCTCGCCACCACCCTTCATCTTTACACTTTTATCTGCAAACACAAACGAAATTTGACACATGGTGCTGATTTAGGCTTAATACTTGCAAAGCACTTCCCATATCTCTCATGAGAGGAAACTTTTTGGCACATAAATCAGATCCTGATGAGTTTTCCCTCTGGTGCCGGCTGCGAGCCATCTCGCTGGTCTCATCCTGTCCCCTTCATACGCAGCAGGAGATTAGGAGCTTGTTGTCTGTTTGTCTGTTGCATCTCTCTTGCTGTGCAGATGGAAAGCCAGTGCACTTGGCAACCACGTGGCTGTGTTGTTGACCCCGCATGAGCGATAACTCTCCTCCAGTGACAACGGGACATTAACAAAGAGATAACCAATCTCTGCAATGTTTTCTGGCCACATGAGTGCAACAGAAGAGAATGTTAGTCCGGTCTTGGATGTGTGCGTCAGCAAACGGAATCAAGTTGTGACCTCAAACATGCACCAGAACTAATGAATTAGACAGAAAGCAGTTTACATAGTCACTCATGTCTGGAAATCCATCTTTGGCCAGGCTCTTTAAAGATTTTTCATATAGCAGTCAGCCAGAATATGTATTGGTTTGGCATAATGCTGCCACACCAATACATATTTACGTATTTTTGTATTTACCATTAAAAAGTTGATAATATTCAAAAGTGAGCATAGAAATGAAGTCCATCATAATTAAAATATTTGTTATTTATTTATACCACTATAACTGCAGGTAAAAATAGTTAACACGTAACAGATCCTTCAAAGCCAACAATTTCTGCAATCCATCCATTCAACCACCCATCCAATTATCAATCAACATTACAAACAATAAACAGTATTTACATCAATTAATTGTCACTGAATTGATTGTAAATAATGAGTGGTGCACAAGCATGCCAATATCTAAAATGATTTTTAGTAATAGTTTCTTCATTAATTGACATTACATAAACCAGATTTTCATATTTTCCTTAATGTTTATGAAAAAAAACAAAATTTTTGTGAAATATTTTTTGTTCTTTTATAATGTCTGATCCCTTTGATTTTGCATGTTCTTAAGTGCTATATTTTATAGTTTTTTTTCTTTTTTCCAAAATATTTCTTTATCATGATTACAAGATGAGTTATAAATATTGTTAACCTATTTCCATCATTATAAGATTTTTGTTTTTTAAATTGAGATATACCATTGGTAGCATGTCCTTTTTTATATGTGCTTTACTTTGCACACACTAAACCATAACGGTACCGCACAACTGCATTCAACTCTGCAAGACCTAATGTGGCAAAATGAAATATTGTGAAAAGGGCCTTTCCTTGCACCGCTGTTTATTCGTCTGCTTTCGAACCTTATAGGATGCAGGATTCATCCTGATGCAATTTGCTGATACAAGGAGCTCAGATATAAACTGGCCCCTCACCACTCAAACATTTTCAATATCATTTAAAATAATGTTGCTATTTTATTGCAGACTTTAAGTCTTATACATATATACATACAATAAAATAATTAAAATTTACACCTTATCCTTCAGAGAGTAGAGTATTTTTTCTTTAAAAAAAATAAAACAATTAGACACCATCTGTCAGAAACAGTTTTCAGTGTTTGTTTTTTAAAACAATTTTAGAATGCAATTTAAAACTTCAATCAAAAGCAAATGATTTGGGGTCAAAGTTTGAATTCAGTCTTGCTTCTCATCAGCGAAGCTGTCTTACCTCTTTGAGTGGGTCGTTGAGTTCACTCAGGATGTTGTCCTCATCAAAAATCTTGCCTTGGTAGCGGTGCTCATAGTAGTCATGAATTTTCTGCCTCATGTCTGCTGGTAGCTTGTGAAACGACATGTATTGCTCCACTTGCTTATACTAGGAAATAACAAAAAGGGCAATTGGTTAATTCCAGACAGAATTACATCTACTTCCTCAATATTTGGCAGAAAAATGTATAAGTATGAACGTGTTAAAAAACATTTATTTAAAGTTGCACAAAGAACAGCCGTCCCACAGTGTACTTTCACATTCCAGTAATGGGGACAAGTTGTGCTCTCTCACTGAATCACAGTGTGTGTGTGTTTTTGTGTGTGTGTTTGTGTGTGTATGGGGGGGGCATAACGAGAGAAAGGCAGGTGGGGAAAGAAAGCAGGAACAAAAACAGGCCGAGGGGTATGTCAGACCAAGGTAGCGGCTCAGATAACCTCAGCTAACCTAGAGCTAAGGCAATTTAACAAACTACGCTCTATAACAAAAAAAGAACAGGTTGAAAACCCATGTTTAATGTAATTTTATAAAGTATTCTGCCACCTAAGTTATGTAAGGACAATCACAAGACTACGGACAACTCTTCCTACCTCTGAGGGAATAACAGTCTATGAGTACCATGTCCTAAGTCTTTTGCCTTAGGTGGCAAAGGTCTTTTGATATATGTACATATTTTTTTGTTTCAATGTTTTGTTTGGCCTCAAAAAGTTTCTATGAAAATCTAAAGTGGATAATAAATAAAATATGTACATAGACTCAAACTTATGTTCTCAGGTTAGTAATATACTACTATTTTGCAAATATTTTAATGTAATTGTTCAAAACAAAAAAAACAATATGCCTATTGGATAAAAACATTGAACATGCTTAGGACTATAAAAATGAAAAACATCTTTTTTATACGTAAGATCTCCTGTTCAGCAGACATTAACCTAAAAGATTTCCATTAAACGGGTCATTAGATAAATAAAAAAATATTCACTATCCAAAAATGTCTAAGTTTGTGCATCTGTGCTTCTCTAAAGGAAAAGAACATTAGGCAGAATGATACAGTAATAGATCTGTGAAAACACCTTACACGTTTTTTGTCCTACAGAACACTTCATGTTTCTAAAAGATCAGATTTTATGGCCAATTGTTTCATTTAGCAATTGACAACACTGCTGTAAAGACAATTACTCAGAGCAGATTAATCATTTTATGATTAGGTTACTTCTGAACTGCAATTTATTTAAGGCCATCAAAGTTAAAGGGTAACAGTAAAACCACAATTCAAACTTTTCATATTCGTATGTATGAAAACAGTTGAAATCCATCAACTGTCAGAGTGAGTTCCTTTCCGCACTTCTCCAGTTGTCCACAGGGGTCACCCGTGCTCGTCCTCTGCTGGAGCGTTTGCCACCCCAGGTGCACCCTGTTGGCGTTGATGAGCTGGGCCAGTATAAGAGGAGTGGTGGACCAGCTTCTCGACGCCTGAGTGTTTGGTACTCCTGGTAATCCTTCTCTCAGCGCCATTTTGTAAGTCTCGTGTGTTTTTGTAGTTCTCTTGTTTCCAGTTTAGTCTCCAGTTGTTTCTCCAGTGTTATGATCTTTCTTTGTTAATTTTTTGCAGCTTTTTCCACGCTCCTAACAAACCACTGTACTCACCTCAGGTTCCCGTCATCTCCAGAGCTCCATCCTCTCAGATCTCTCTCCGGTTCACCGCATCCATCTGGTCTCCCCGCTCCTCTTTGCTTGGCTCGATCTGCCCGCTCCAGCATCAATCCACCTGCCGTGCACGCTCCCCTGGACAACTTCTCCACTTTCCACCGCTTAATTGGAACTCACCTCTCACCTTCCCCCCTGGAGTAAACATCCATCAACCACAAGTAAGATCAGTCCAATTTAATCCTCTCACAAGCCTCACAACTACTCACCTGTCCTGTCCTCCACCTCAGCGGTCTCCGGTCTCCCACGTCGTCGTACGCCGTTCCCCGCTGTCCTACTGTCCTTGTTGACCTGCCGATCATCACCATCACCGCTGTCTCCTGTTGCCGGATCTCCCTTCACTCCCCTTCAATAAAATTCTTTATAACTGTTCTCCTGAGAGTCCTCTGTTTATGTGGGTCAGAAGCCTAAACTTCATGACAGAACACTCAGGCCAAGCAGACCCACAAGAGGCTCTCAGGAGGATTATAACCGACCAATCAACCATGCTCCACTCTCACAAGCCCGTCCTCCATTCACTAACCGAACAGCAAGCCACCACTAATCAAACTCTAGATCAAATAACTCACCTCCTTCAGAACCTTGTCCTCAAACCCCTTCATAACCGCTTCATTTCCTCCGTCAACGCCACTTCCGCATCGACAACTTGCGGTTCCGGTTTCCCGAGGAGGTTCCACTGTCCGTTCCGGAAAGGTATTCGGGCAAGGTTAGCGGCTGTGAGGGTTTCGTGATGCATTGTTCGTTGGTTTTTGCCCACTCCCCGCACTCTTTTCTCAATGATGATGCCAAGATAGTGTTTGGTATCGGTCAGTTGTCTGGTACAGCGCTGAAATGGGCTGAGTCGCCGCTACCCTGAGTTCAGTTTGTCCTTCCAGGACTTTAAGTGGAATTTATGATGGTTTTTGGCCATGAGTTAGATTATTTAACCGTTTCCTGGATTATACAGAAATTAAAACAAGGCTCTAGGACGGTCGC
The DNA here is from genome assembly GCA_032876305.1 of Orestias chungarensis. Classification (NCBI taxonomy): domain Eukaryota; kingdom Metazoa; phylum Chordata; class Actinopteri; order Cyprinodontiformes; family Cyprinodontidae; genus Orestias; species Orestias chungarensis. The sequence continues at coordinate 11,918,122 of JAVLVB010000002.1, forward strand.
CGAGTTTGCCATAGGGTTCAGAACTCTGGCAGCTCGGTTAGATTGGGACCCTCGTGCATTAAAGAGCACATTTTTCTTTGCTTTAAACGAGCGGTTGCAGTACGAACTAGCCCTATTTGATGAGTCTCCCACGTTAGATGAGTTCATTGCCCTGGCTGCCCGAGTAGACGGCCGTCTGAGAGAGAGAGAGACCGTTTAAGGGCTAACCGTAGAATTTCTGCCAGCCAGGCCTCCGCAGTCGTTCAGCCTCCGTCCCTGCCTGTTGAGGCCTATTCCAGAGCTGCTCCTGACCCCCGCAGATCGTCGCCCCTGGGACCGGAACCCATGCAGGTTGGACAAACCAGATTGTCTCCGGAGGAACGACAACGGAGGATGCAGTTTAAAGAGTGTCTATACTGTGGAACTCCAGGTCATTTCATAGCCAGCTGTCCCAGCCTCAGGAAGGAGAAAGCTCCCCGAGGGAGTCCGCCTGTAAACACTAGGCAACAGGCGGACCATAACACCCGACCTAGTCAGTCTCATCTTCTCCTCGCTGCCACCATCATTCATAACCAGAAATCCTTCAATCTTTCCGTTCTTGTTGACTCAGGTTGCCAACAATCCCTCATAACCCAAGCACTTGTCAAGCAGTTACAGTTAGCCACTTCCCCTTTAAAAAACCCTCTCCAAGTCTCTGCTCTTGATGGTAGGTTCCTACCCCAGATAACTCGCATCACTAATCCTCTGGAGCTAGTTCTCTCTGGTAATCATAAAGAACATCGTTCATTTTTTGTTTTCTCCTCCTCTAAACCCCATATTATTTTAGGTTTCGACTGGCTTCCCTCCCATAATCCAACCATAAACTGGTCTGCCTGCTCCATTTCCTCCTGGTCCTCTAACTGCCTCTCCTCCTGTCTCCAGGCCGCCGATCCTCCTAGCCCGCCCCAGGAGGACATCTCCATCGATTCCCAATCTCAGCAGCATACCCGAGGAATACTTGGACCTGAAGCAGGTCTTCAATAAAAGTAAGGCCTGCTCTCTACCTCCGCACAGACCATATGAATGCGCCATTGAACTGTTGCCCGGAGCTCCTCTACCTGCCAGCCGTCTTTTTAACATCTCCCATTAGGAACGGGAATCGACGGAGACCTATATCAGTGAGTCCCTCGCCGCTGGTATAATCAGGTCCTCATCTTCCCCCCTCGGGGCGGGCTTCTTCTTTGTTACCAAAAAGGATGGTTCGCTCTGACCCTGCATCGACTACAGAGGTTTCAATAACATCCACGTAAAGAATAAGTATCCTTTACCCCTCTTCACCTCCACCTTCGAGTCCCTTCACACGGCCACCATTTTCACAAAATTGGATCTTCACAAAGCCTTCCATCTTGTCCGCATACGCCAGGGGGATGAATGTAAAACAGCATTCAAAACTCCCCTTGGTCATTTTGAGTACTCTGTCATGCCTTTTGGTTTATGCAGTGCTACGTCCGCGTTTCAAGCTCTCATCAACGACATTCTCCGTGATTTCCTTAATGTTTTTGTTTACTTAGACGACATCCTTATCTTCTCCAAAGACCCCTCTCAACACAGATCCCACGTCCGACAATTGCTCCAATGCCTCCTCCAGAACCGTCTATACGTCAAGGCTGAGAAATGTGAGTTCCACAAATCGTCCATAACCTTTCTTGGTTATCTCTTCAAGGGCGGAAAGATCCGAGCAGACCCCACTAAGGTTCTCGCAGTGACCGAATGGCCCACACCTGACACAAGACTACAACTACAACGCTTCCTAGGATTTGCCAACTTCTATCGCCTTCTTCTTCTCTGTAGCCTCGACCAGGCTACAGCTTCTCTGTAGCCTGGTCGTACGGGTCTTCATGTGGCTGAAGCGTCGGCCTGATGGAAGGCACCGAAACAGGTGACGGCCAGGGTGAGACGGGTCGGTGATGATTTTCTCTGCACGCTTCCTGGTTCTGGAGGCATGCAGGTCCAGCAGTGCGGGCAGCTTTAAAGCGATTGTTCTCTCTGCAGACTTGATAATGCGCTGCAGTCTCTTGGTGTCGTGTTTTGTGATAGCACTGCCCCACACTGTGATGGATGTGGTGATGATGGACTCTATGATGGCTGTGTAGAACTGCACCATCAGCTCTTGGGCTAGGTTGAACTTCCTCAGCTGGTACAGAAAGTACATCCTCTGTTGAGCCCTCTTGATGATGGAGT